>JAHBCN010012189.1:0-27315 GCA_019359885.1 Listronotus oregonensis
AAAAAACCAAAAAGACCCGTCGCCCAAAGCATAACTCAATACGTTTATTCCTGAAAAAATTCACTATCAACGCTCACAGCTAAAGTTTTACTTTTCGATTTTTTGCGCCCAAAAATTTTTTTTTTTAATAAAATAATAATTATTAATAATGGATGTTTACGAACTGGAAGAGAAAATTAAAATTATTAAATGGTATCACCGTGAAAACCTGTTGGGAATTGGGGAATTATTTATTTTTTTCCAACCAGGCCGACTCCCACGATTTCCACTATTCACCGAGTCATTAAAAACCTTCTGACATTTGGTTGTTATCCCCAAAAAAAACATAAACAGTAGTGTCCCAAAGAAAAAAGAAAGGAAAATAAAGGAAATTTATGGTAGTGGCAAGTGTTATTAAAAATCCTACAATTTTCATTAATACAATTAAAACAGGTTAATTTGAGCAGAAGATCAGTGGGTAGAGTGCTGAAAAAAAAATGGATACCGATCCTACAAAGTAAGAAAAACCTATGAAATTTTCTCTGATGATCATTTTAGACGAATGCAATTTTGTGAAACTGTAATGGAAATGGAAAATAACAATGATTTTTTTCTTGGGTCACGTAAAATCACAAATTTAGGGTTTTCCCGGGAAATGGGCTAATAATCTACAAGAATTAATTATAAATTGAAAATTCTTTTAGGATTATTACCCTCACATTCTAAAAAATTCAGAACGTTTTAAAATCTTGGTTATTGTTTGGCTCAAGAATGGTTTATTTAACCCCTTGATAATTTAAAGATTTTTTCTTTTTTATTCTATGAATGCACATTTTTTTTTTTTTTAAAATATCTTCTACGTTCCATTATTTATTTGAGAAAATTATTTTATTTTTTTGGAAAAACTGTTTGGTTCTTGACCCTAGCAAACGTTCAGGCCCCGTAACAACTAATTTTAAATTTATGGCTGATAAGAAATCCGATCGAAGTCGGTTGACGAAAATAGCTCCTGCTACTTCCTTAAACACCATCCTTTTACTAAAAATAAAAACGTAGTACAGAACTAAACTGGGCAGATAATTCTTCCGAATTTATCCCGCACTCCCCCCAGTCCCAACCAAAAAAAACCACGCGGGGAAACAGACGGAAATTGAAATACAAGCCACAAAATTATTATTGGTATTTTAGAATTGGGTACATCCAAAACCCCCGGAGCCTCCTATGTTCGCAGTACGGTGCGCTTTACTGTATATAATTACAGTTTTAATCTAAATATCTAAATCTAATTCTGTCTTACTATCAGAGTCATCATTGAGATTAATTACAATGGGGATTCAGGTTGTTTGGATAGAAATGTAAGGAGTCCTCATTTTTATAATGTCAGTGAATTTTTCCAACTCTCAACTGGTATGTTAGAAAATTTATTTTTATCAAATTGATAACACTGGGACTTAAAGTAGGTTAACATTTTCGTTCCACAAATGCTCTATGGGGTTAAACATACAGTGATACGGAGGAATCCTAAGACAGTATGCCCAGCCTGTTCAGCCAAATTATCACATACATATTGTTTTTTAATTGCATATGAATTTAGGACTTCCAAAAGTTGGGGTTTTTTGTAACTGAATTCAAAATAAATATAATTTTCTAACAAATATTCCTGAATTTCAGTTTTTGAACTTGATAAAGCTGGTGCTTTGTGTAGGCGGCTGTGATAGCTTGCTTATCCATGAAAATAATACTGTTGTTTGGAATTTTTTTAAAAGATAATTTGAAACCAGTTTTAAAAAAAGTTTTGCACTTGTATCCTCATGATAATCCAATCTAGAATCCTTAATTTTCTTTGCAGACAACAGCAAGCAGTTTGGGACAAACGTCTTCTAAGTAGACAGGTTTCTTTTAAAGCTTCTTGTTTAATTAGACCTCTACTGTTAAGTTTCATACACATTTTTCACAACCTGTTTTGCATCTAATGACAAATGATTTTGACCGACATAGTTATATTCTTGTAAAACAACTTTTTCAAACGCACAGTAAAATCTTTATTCAACACTGCCACTAAAATATTAGCCAAAATATTTATATGCCTAATACCTAATAACTCAAGAAATTCCTGGCCCACCCCATGCCCTTATGAACAAATGGGTTTACCCAATAACAATAGGTAATAAAATCATTAAAGGTTTATTGGGGTATGGTCCGTCAAAAGCCATAACGTTATACTTTGACAGACTTTACAAAATTTCGTATAAATAATATTAGTCAAGATGGTTATTTTCAGCCAATAAAAAAATGTATTTCCAGACGTGTCAATGAGTGTAAAAGACATAGAAGGTCTTCAACATATTATTATTAAAGTTAATTTTGTTATTAAACATTCAATTTTTATAAAATTAATAAAATATATTGTGACTAAAAAGATGTTCACCTTTCTGCGTCACCCAGTATATATTTTTGCTATTATGGAATCATTAAATTGCTAATCAGCCCTAACTAAGGCCCTGATTTAAATTCAACAAAAGGTATACAGATACAGTCTATATATTATATTTGTAAATGCACCATATTTATTCAATAGATATATTATACGATACAATCAGTACAATGATCAATAGGTTTTCTATAGAGCTTGAGTCAGTAATATTCCTTGACAAGTATTTATATGCAAAAAGTTGCTGAATGCAATTTAGTGCATTAAAACATCAATGCAATCATTGCAATCTACGTTTTTATGTTTCGCGAAAAACCGTTATATCGGCAATTAAAAAACCTAAAGAACAGTTAATTGCAGACGATTTTTAATTGATTTTAAATAATTTGCGTTTAATTGAGCACGGAATGAACACGCAAGTTTGCGTTTAAAAACATAAGTAGATACAGAGATTGACTAAATTAACATTAGCAGTGTTTTTCGCTATTAAGATTATAAAATCAGAGAATTAACACTGCACCAGAGAAAGATAATTTTACAGATAAAATATTGATTCATAATTTAAGTACGATGAACTAACTAAAATGATTTTCTATGGTATGTCTAGTCCGAAGCTCTAAAGTTCTGTTAGAGATCACCATTGAAAATTTTCGTTATGGTCCTCAGTAATACATACAACATTTTGAACTCACCCTGTCATTTAGTAGTGCTCTAACGTTCTAAGGTGATTCCTAACACCCCTTTTCTCCACCCGTGGATGCGTGATGTTCTGGAGATCAAGAATACGTTTTCTGTGAAATAGTTGGGTGTCCCGACAAAAACCGGTTATTTATAGACCGTTTAAAACTGAACAAACGTGCAAAATTATAGTTTTATAGTACCAAATTGACATTAGATACCAAATGCATTTTATTAGGCAACAAGACAAAACTATAAAATAGTGAGTATAAAACAATTCACTTCTGTAACCAGGCCGGGTGGGTTTTGAATACCCAGTGAAAGGAGCAGCTGGTAATTAGCTTTATGTAAAAGAAGCCAATTAAAACCTCCCCCCTCCATTATTGTCGGAGTTTTCCAAAAAGCTATAGACTTACTTTTCTAGTCCATTTATGCATTTGATAGCAAATAAGGTCGTATTCCTGCAGATATCTCTAAAAAAAATATTGGCTTAGGGCAAAGGAACGAAGAATTTATTGTTAATTAAATTTCCAACCAGGTTTTTGCAGACGTTCTTTAACCCAGCAATCTAGTGCATATTCTAAACCATTCTATTGTAGCTAGTACATACTGCTAATTAATTCACCAGACCTTTCTTAGTTCCTTAAGAAGGCAATTTGTCTTGTCATAACCATGTTGCAGACAAAGCGAAGAAAATCCTTTGGAAGCTTGGAACCGAGCTTGGAACTTTATTGTAACTTCTTATATATCAGGCATGTTGCGAATGCAGATTTTTTCACATCCGCGGATGTGGATGCGGATTTTTGATCGCCCACATCCGCGAATGCGGATCTTGATTTTTTTACATAATAATTAATAATTAATTAATAATAATTAATAATTTTATTACCTAACTAATTACTTAGTGTAAAAGTTAAAAATTGGAGCATAATATTTAATAAAAAGCAATATTGCCGCCTTCTCGGGGTCAAGGCTGTTACGCAGAGGCTCGTAAATTAAACCCGCGCTACTGAACAATTGTTCGCTTGGAACACTTAATAACCGAAATCTTCATAGAGTTCATACGTTAAGCGAAACTAAACATGTAATGATTGATTTACCTTAAACAAATAATACACAATAACAAACGCGTTGGAGTCAGAACTTGTCACAGAACGGAAACTTCGCTCCTATTGGTCAATGAGTACGTGTGGACGGCACGCGCCACTCGCCGCTTTCTTTCTTGAAGAGCAACTTGTGCGACATCCGCATCCGCATGAAACTCCGCATAGATTTATTGCAGATGCGTAAGCGGATGCGGATATTCAAATTGATGCGAAAGTTTCGCAATTGCGGATGCGAATATTCGCAACATTCCTGTTATTTATTTAAAATAATGCAATATATTTTTTTTCTAACCAAAACTTATAAGTTTAAGAATATTAGGAACACCCAACGGACGTGGATTAGAAGTCCAATCTACTAAGTTTCAGATAAATATACTTACTATACTTTATATGACTCTTTCTAGAAGGAGTTTTAAATAGGGGAAAGTAGAGTATAGAAGTTATTTTGTTATAGCTTACAACGTTTAGCTTTTACAACTAGCCAAAGTCTCATAAATATCCATGTTTAAATGTCAATATTTAGAAAACAGTTTAATTTAAATGGAATATGTCACACTATCTATATTCAAAATTCTCGTAGAATGCGAGAATGGTTTCAAAGAAAAAGGCAAAAAAGTCAGTATTTTCCTTTATGAACAACTTGTCGCGAAAAAAGATTTAAACCAAAATATTTCTAAAATTGATCAAAGTTGTTCAGTTTCCTGCAAATCGATGCATCTGCACATGTTTTATAAATTATTCTTCTTCCCTGGCATTACAACTCTGGATGAGTCTTAGCCGCATCCACCATTGCTCTCCATCTCCTACGATCTTGTGCTTCAACTTGTCACTGCTGGACTCCCATCTTAGATAAATCTGCTGCGACAGCATCCTTTCATCTTTTTCTGGGTCTACCTATTGAGAAGATGGTCTCTCAAGGAATACTGTTTTTATCAATGTGTGGTCTTATCTTACTACATGACCTGCCCATTATATTCGGTTAGCTTTTATGTGCCTGACTATGTTTTCACTGCCATACATTGCCGCCAATTCAGAATTGTGGCGTCTTTTCCCCACTCCTGTTGTTTTATCTTTATCGGGTCCAAATATCATTCAGATAACTTTTCTTTCAACCACAAAAAGTTTATTTATTTCCCGTTCATTCATGGTCCAGGTTTCGCTGCCATAAGTAACTACCGGGCGAATTATTGACCTGTACAAAGTTAGATTGGATTGTCTCTTTAACAGTTAAGATTTTAATAATGTTGTGAGAGAGTATAATGCTTTATTTCCCGCCATTATTCGAGCTGAGGCATCCTTTTCCACTCGTCATCCGTGATTACCGTTCCTAGGTACTTAAATTCCTTAACCACTTCTAAGTTGGGGTTATATTCTGCTTGATTCGGGGCCTTGGATTCTTTGTAACTACCATGTAATTTGTTTTTTCTGTGAAAAAACCTCTCGCATGTCTCTTGTTGAATGGGCCACTGAGTCTATTTCATGTTTCATAAATACAATTTATAATTTACATCGGTTCTCTTAAAACAAAAAAAGCTTAAAAGGGCGAAAGATTTCCTCAAGTAAAGAAGTAATTAGAAGCTATTTACAAATCTTTATTTGCAAAGCACAAGGACGTTTTTTCCAGTAAGTTCGTTACAATTTCACTGACTTTGTAATAGGTTTTACTGCATTGTTAGATAAATACGATAGATAAAGGAATAATTTCTTTAGTCTGCCAATGATTAAGCAAAAAGCCCTGGTACCTGCATCAATTAAAATCGAACGAATTTAAGAAAAGCCGCAAATCCAGCATGAAACATCTGACGCTAAGTAGTGGAGTAAAATTTGGAAGAAAAGTCGCTTAGTTATCGAGAAAAAAAAACCGGCGTAGAACCAAACCAGTGGGATTCTTTAATAAGGTAATCGTGTACACGAAATCACTTTTTACGACATTTTTTAGTGGTCGAGAACTTTTTTATTTCGAAAAAACCGAAAAAAATCGGTTTTCAATAAAACACGTTTTTTAACATCTCCACTGCTATATCTCTAATAATTTTCATGCTATCAGGTTAAATTTTTTTTAGATTAAAGTAGACACAATAGCGCTTCGAACAATGTCCCACTTGAAGCGAATTTTTTTTTGTTAAATTTTTAAAATAGTACGAAACTCAAAATTTTATTTTTAGTAGCGTAATTTTAGGCAATCGAGAAAAAGTTTATTATTGAAAATTTATATATACATGCTGCGTACAAATTGTAGATAATGTTTAAAAAAGTTTTTAAAACAAAAATTTTTTAGATTCCTGTTATAGTATTGAGTCAGTGATATTTTTTTAACGGCCAAAGTCATATTTTTGCGCGCTTGGCTTAGCGAGCCTGCCGACTGCAAAGATCTTACGGTCCGGTGGGAGTGTAGTAGTTAAAGTTTTATCAACATGTTTAAACGCAGATCTAAGGGCTGCTTAAGTTGTTTAAAAAAGGAAAATTTTAAGTATCCAAAACAGGTGGGTAGATTTTTAAAACCATACAAAAAATATCAATTGTTGTTATTAATTACCCACCTAATTAGTAGGTTTATTAAACTTTTTTTTATTGGTTGCTGGTAAAGAAAACCAGCCACGGAATTCGTTATTTTTTGATTATACATTCAAAACTTCATTATTTTTAAAACATTTTTAGCAACAAAAAATTGCAGATGCTTTATGTCTTTTAATTAAATTTGAGAAATATAGTACATAAAATATAAGCTAGGGCTTCGTTAAACGTCTTTTTTAAACAGGAATACATAATTTCTCTTTTTTTTTCATATAAAGAAATGATGCGATGCCGTTCTTTGACATGTCTGAATGCTGCTTGAATAAGCAATGTTGCCAGACCTTTTGTAATAATTTGTTATTATTGAAGGTTGTTTTTTATATAAAAATCTAACCAAAACTAACAAACAACAACTTTCAAACTATAACCTAGTTTTGGTTAGTTCCGGTTAGGTTTTCCTCGTTAAATTGTATTTTTTTTTTATAATAAATGCGCCCTTCTGGTCGGTCATGATTAGTGCTGGTTAGTTAAAGCGGCTTTTTATTTTCCCTAATTATATTTGTAACTGACTCGAATTTCAAATACTTTTGATTTAATGAAAATTATCCTAATGGTAATGGCAAAGTTTTTTATTATAAATTAATAATATTTCCGTTTAGCAACATTGTAAACGTCTTGAAGCGGTGCATGTATTTATTACATGTAAATCGATTTTTGGAAACCCTCGAAATTTAGTACCTAACAGAAATACCAGTTTATCTCCCTATATAGTTGAAATAAAATGTCAAATAATGAACAATTTTTAGAATTTTTATTGCCCTTTTCTTGGTGAAAACCATATCATCCGCATTTTTTTGCCTATTGGGTCCCGATAATACTTTTTTTACGTCTGAAAAAAATCGCTGTTGCCAAACGATACGCTCTGGGAATTTTTTTTTTTCAAAAACTTTTGTTATCATTTGGCTATATTTTCTTCGCTGCATGTATGAACATATTTTCAAAAATAAAAAAGTTTATCGATTGGTGAAAATTTCAATACAAAAAATATATTTTTAGTTTATATGATTTTTAGAGGAATGAAAATGCGAATTGTGCCCAAACTGTTTATAAGGTTAAAAGCGCTACAGTGTGGGCTTTAATTTGACACAAAAAAAATTTCGGTACCTTTGATAGTTTTAAAGTTATGGCGGTGGAAACAAAAAAAAAATATTTTTTTTTATAAGTTAAAAAAATCACTTTTTATTAATTTAAAACTTACTTAAAGAAACCTAACAGGTTTGGTCTGGTTCTACGCCAAAAAAAAAAACGATACGATAGACTTACGGAATCGCTCCGATAAAGATAGATAATGCACTTATCAGACTGCGATTGGCAAAGTTCGGCCAAGCCAATTAAAAAAGGACGAAGGGGTAAACGTTAATTTTAAAGCAATTAAAGTTGAATAAACAAATTAGGAAAGAGAACCTATGGTCGACTGCAGTTCTTAAATAGTCTACTATAATAATAATTTAATGTGTTCTTACCTTTCGGTAGTAGATTTGACTAGTTCTCTTTTCCATAAGCCACAAGTCAGCTCTCTGGCAGTCAATACAAAGAGTAGTAAATTGATTCCCAAAAGAGTTCCAATTGGACCAAAAAAGTAAGTAAAAATTTCAGCGTCACCTGAAAAAAAATTATATGAAATAAACCAGATAACTGGATGAAGAGAAGTAATAAATATAATAAGTAATCAAAAACAAATATAAGATAATAGATAATTATCTTATATTTAGGTAATATAAAAAATTATCTAAGGCATATATTTACAGTTTTAAGTTCTGTACTTTCGGTTGATGCATAAGTTGACCAAAACATATTCATTTTTATTAGAATGCTGAATCTTTAATGTATTTTTTTATTCTTAGCTGAATTTTCAAAAATATCACTACAAAGTTAGTTGTTTTTAAGATAAAAACGTGAATTAATAACTAGTGTTTTTTATAGTAACAGTAATAATAAATCAATAAGTAAATATTGGAAGCTTATTTAATTAAAAAAAAAACCTTTTTAATAGGTTTTCCATATCATTTTTTAAGACATATATCACATTCATATGTTTCTGGCCGCTTATGATTTACAGTAAAACACATTATCTTTTGTTGCATGATGTTACCCCTACATTAACCAGTCTTTCTGCGAATTGGAAAAGTACGCAATTACCTTTCATTACACAAAACAACATGGAAAAATAGAAAATGCGTGTGGTACTACTCCAAGACAACTAACTGCACGCTAGGTTGATTGCCTGTTGCCAGTTGCCGGCTGCATGTTTGCTTTTTGCGTGTTTTTCGCATCTTCTTGGCCGCTTTCTTAATAAAGGCACCGCCAAGATCACGCGAATTAGTAAGGTTAAAATTCGTTAATTTTGCTACTAGAGTACTGTCGACCAAGAAGAATATTTTGTGGTGGCAAAATAAATACAGTAAAACTTGTGTTAACGGACACCCTTTTATATCGGCCATCTGTGTTATCGGTCACATTCAAGCTAACAAAAAAGTACTTTATAGAAAATTCCATATGCAAATACCCTTAGATAATGTATATCCTTATTAGTCCAGGACATTTAAATCAAAACCTCCCGAATAGCGGAAATATTTTGAACCAGCAGATATCGAGATGCGGTTTTCTGTATTGTGTTCAGGAAGGTCCCAGAAAACGACTCTAGGAAGTCTGGTTCATGCATTTTTTGAAAAATGCCTTCTGGGCCGGAAAATGCATTTTCCAATTGCATCATTACTTGCACCATTATAGGAATGACTGCAAACTCGGAAAAACGCTCGGAAATCGTTACTCGGGGGGTTTTCTGAACTGCCGAACTCGATTCTGGCATTAGAATTACCCGGGTGTGCTCGGGGGTGGCTCTGTGGGGGTGTTCGGGTGGAGAATTGGGGGAGAAATGGCAGCGTGTCTGAAAATCGCTCCAAACTCGTTAATCGGGGGTTTTCGGGGACGCCAAATTCATTTATAGCACTAGATTTCCCCGGGGGCGCTCGGGTGTTCCCCTGTGGGGTTGTCTGGTGGGGGATTGCAGCGTCCATGAAAATATAAATAATAATATAATCTAATATATACTTAAATAAATAAAAAACAGTAAATTAATAGAATTTCTGCTTTCAATGGAAAACAGCAATTATTTGTCAACGAGAAACTATTTTGTTTTTTCTTCAAGTTTTTAAATTTTTTTCGAATTAATTTCCTGCTATAAATATTGTCATGTTTTGTTTTTTATGGAAATATATATTTTGATTTTGTAAAAAAAATAGAAAAATTGTTTTGATTTTGTAAAAAAAATAAAAATGCCTGTAAAAGTTATATAATTGTTGGTTAATTTGGTACATTTTAAAATATAACCCTGGCAACATTGTCCCTCGCGCAGTCGGCGTATCAGTAATACATCTGACGTTCAGGACCATGTTGCATGAATTTGGCGTCCCCGAAAACCCCCGAGTAACGAGTTTGGAGCGATTTTCAGGCATACTGCCATTTCTCCCCCAATCCACTCCCCGGACACCCCCACAGAGCCACCCCGAGCACACCCGACTAATTCTAATGCCAGAGCAGTTCCGAAAACCCCCAGTAACGATTTCGAGCGATTTTTCCGAGGGTGCAGTCGTTTCTATAATGGTGCGAGTAATGATGCAATGGGAAAATGCATTTTACGCCCAGAAGCACAAAAATGCATGAACCAGACCCTAGACTGTTTTCGGGATCTTCCTGAACAATCAAACCCATCCCGATATCTCCTGGCTCAAATATTTCCGCTATTTTCTACTTCCCTGGACTATATTAATAGCCCCGATCAAAATCTCAAATTTTATAACCCATTTTAGGTAAATCAACCTTTTTATATTGGCCGAAAATTCTTTGGGCTTGTTTGTATTTTATTATTTTATTTTTTTTTTATTTATTATTCTGCAAATTTTAAAGGCGAAATACCCAACAATAATATTTATGGCCAGGTTTAAATAGCATTAGTGGCTATAGGGGGATTATCTTCACATTATATTTTTAGTTGTGTCTTAAATCGATAAGAATAAAGGTATCATGTTCGGAATCGAAAAGTATTTAATCATGTCCCTAAAACGAAAAGATTTGTCATTAAAGGAAAAAATTGATGTTATTGCGGAAAGTAAAATGTACGCTTTGGGTTCGCGAAAACTGGCTGAAAAGTTTGCGGTGGGAAAATTCCAAATAAATAATACATCAGGAATAAAGCTAAACTAAAACGAATGTTTGAAGAAGGTGTTAATTTAGAACAAAAAAAGAAAATAGGGAATGAAGAGACTTTGTATTTCGTGCAAATTTTATTTAAAAATCCTAGCAGAGCGCTTTCGGTAAAACCATCATCGGTGCTATTCGTCGTCAAGCAGGAGCCGTAGCAATTTGAGCCAACAAAACATGTAGAGGGCTTTAGTCAAATAACACATTATTACAACAAATTAAAATAAAAGTCAAACAACATTAATATTTATTACATTTTCCCTTATTAAAGGGTGAATTTTTAAAAAACTATACAATTTTGTGGAAAGATGAACATGTCTAAAAAAGAAAATTCCCGAAGTTGCAAGGATTGGTCCAATTGATTCTGCAAAGCAAAAGGTAAAAATGTTCCAATATCCGGACCGTTAATTAAACAAAAAGCACTTGAGGCAGCAAGCAATTTACAACTGGAAAATTTTGTAGCCTTGAATGGTTGAACAACTGTTAACTGGCAATACAGGCCACCCTTCTATAAAGGCCAATTATTCTTAATTTTATGGTGGCCGTTATGGAAAAGTTTTACTGTATTAGGTATTTTTTAATAAAAACAAGAACCGTCTTACCAGATTCATTTTTAACCTCTATGATGGTTTGTTAAATTACTAATTCGTTTCCTACAATCCGCCATAATAGCCCCACTTTTACATTTTTTTTCTAAATAGTACCAAAATGTTATCAATACCACCCAAAATAATTCTATATACTTTGTGTGGGAAAAAAATTCCTCATTTCGCTATAAAATATTCAAAAACTAAACATTTTAATCTAATTAGGGAAACTTAAAATCAATCAACTTATCACCCCTCTTATTTTAAAAGCAATAAATGTACCTGTCACAATAAATCATAACAATACGTCACAAAACTTCAAAGAATATCTTTAATTTTTATAACAACATTTTAATAATTTTAATTTTGCTACTAAAACGTTAATATGTTTTTGTGTGTTAAAGTGTTTTATTTTTTTTATTTATTTTCTTTTAAAATATCTGCAAATTCGTAAGGAACCAATCGATTCTGTGTACGCACAGAATCTATGCCCTGTAATCACGATTGAGCCAGGCCCATCTTGGAGAGTACGTGGGTTTTTAGATGTTTAACCCATTTTTCGTCAGTGCCTTCAATGACTGCATTTCATAACATTATTTAGGCAACACGCCATCATGGACGTTATTATACAATTGACTAATACCTTTACTTCTCCCTCCATTAACGTTTGGGTTTTGTGATCCAAATGAGTTCAATTTTAACAGATTTTGATGAAATCTAAACCACAAACAACGGCACACGGTGTTTCTTGGCGGTCACCCATTTAGTTAATGACCGTTCCGAACAACAGAATATGAGCGGGGTTATGGTGATCCTGTGATAGCAATAGCGCCTTTCAATAGTGATCTCTTAGTATCTTGCTAATCGGTGTTATGCAGAGCATTTGAGGGATTGAGTCTTCGGTAGTAAACACCCAATACTTTAGTTGCGCAACGTTGTGCTGGAAAGCAGCGTTATATACAGCTTAATATATATCTTAACTACGTTGGTCTAATAATGAAAAACGTTTAATCGCGGAAAGTACCCATATTTTTTATTTTAGCTCATTTTTTTCCACCTAGAAATATTGGAAAAAAGCAATAAACTAGTAATTTTTATTAAAAATACAATGACTTTGTAACAAGTCTTTAGCGACATTTTGTACGTCACTTATATTTCAGCTCTAGCGACTTTAAAAATGTGTTTTTCATGACATTTCGGTAATTAATAATGATGATGACTCATTACGTAGATAATTAAGAAAAACATATAAAAAACCAAGTCTTTAATGATTGTCATATAAGATATAATTATAATTATCTTATTCAAGATTATTAAATTAATTATTTTATAAGAACTATTTATTATGTTAATCCCTATCGTCTTCCGCTGACAATGAGTGACGTACAGACACGTTGCTCTTGAGAACAGGACGAAATTAATCTAAATGCTTTTAACTGCGAATTGAAAACTATTTAGTCTAGAACAGTGATTACCATACTTTTGATCATAAAGATCTGTTAAGCGACTTTTGAACAGACAGCGGTACAAAACTAAGAAAAGGACGATTTCTTTTTTGACAAGATTAATAATAACTACTTAGCAGATAAGGATAGTAATAAGTACTTTTAACACTGACATCATTCCAAAGGATAGTGGCGATGTCTTATTGATGGCACGGAGAAGATCCTACCTAAACATTCTTGTTTAAAATTTGTAGAAAGAAAATAGACTTCGGAGAACTTGTGGGTTGAAACGATCCAATTCATTGTTATATCTCGAAAGAGTTACTAATAACCAAATGAAATGATCTTCATAAACACAATGTGTAACCAATACAACCAATTTCCCGACGCCGACGACCTGAATGAATGAATGCCGGACAATATTCCAAAGTGATTGGGACATTACTGCTTAATCATCTTAAATGACTAATATTTTAAATTATGTGTTTTCAATATTTGATAGTTTATATTATGGATTATACTGAAAACATCAAAATCGGAATTACATACTGTACAAAGTAAACCTTCTAGACGCAAGTCGCTAGTTGTAGATGTAACTTTAATAAATCCTTTAATAATTCTACAATCCTAATAAGTTGTCTGCAAAGCAGATGCTTGGGAGATGCTGTAAATAGTCTGCAAAGGTGTTATGTCAAAAAAGTTAAAATACTTTGAAGTAATCCCGCAGATTTTATTATTTTTTTCCTTATAAAAAGAACAAAAAAAAATATAGATGTAGGGTATATTATTGGCAATAGACGCCCCCGTTTCTTTCATTACTTAAAAAAAAAGTAGTATAAATCAACTTTATGGTTAATTTGACATTAATAGATTACCAGAAAATCCACAAAGTTATCTTGACTTCGAGTTATTTTTACCAGATTACGGATATTTTTTGTAATCTAATTTTGCTATACTTCTTTTATGCATATGCCAGTACGAAATAGATTATAATTTACTACACTAGAATAGCCCTTTTTTCTTGGATAAACCAGCAATAGTAAAACAGTTTTTTTTAAAGTAAATATGGCGGATTTGCATATTTTTTTTAGAATATGTGGCAGCCCTTCGACAAAGTTGCATCTGCAAGTGGACCATATTTGCAAATTTGCAGAGTTGCAGTTGAAATTGTATTGTAATTCCACAAGACCTTAAATTTGGTATTTTTTAAATTATCTTTGTCTTTGTCCAACCTTTCACCAAATTTATTAAAAGTGCCCTACTAGTTGCCAATTAAAACCTAAGTGCACCTACTAGTTGCCAATTAAAACCTAAGAAGTTTTATGCCTTACTCCGGTGTTCTTAGTATTATCATGCATTACTAATGCAGATCTAACTCTAATCAAATGCTTTATCATGTACCGGCACAAATTTATTGATTTTATTGCTTCTCTTTAATAATTCTTCTAGTGGTGAAGCGTATCTGCTTATTTCTGAAGACAATTTTCCAAGTTGGTTTGCTAAACCCAATCCCGCTTTTTCAGAAATTTTATATCCCACAATATGAGACTTTTAGTTATGTAAAAACGATTAAGGAAAATATTTTTAGAGCGTCATGGTTCGAGAATTTCCACTATTTTTTTTCAGTGATCTGGAAATATGTTATCATAAATCAAGATATCTACTACCTTAACCAAATTGTTAATGCCAACAAGTGCTTTATAGCCTTTACGAAAAAATTCGTCTCTAGAGCATTCAATTACTTGAAGAAAAACAATGCTATTCCATTTCAAACATGTGTGAAGAAATGCAAGGGAAATTGACCAAAAATGTCCTGCTAGACAGTCTTTCTCAAAGTGGGCGATAACGCCCCCTTGTGGGCGCTGAATGCCTAGAGGGGGGCGGTAAGCGACCCAGAAAAAATTGGGGGGCGCTGATGTGATTTTGGGGGGCGATGGGTGATTTGTAACTTCAGTACTTCATGTTTTAAAATTCACTGAAATTAAAATCCTTCTACTACACAACATCCATTTATTAGTTCATATTTTTATCCTATTTTATTGTATAAATATAAATTAAAAATATAATAAATAAATATTTAATATTTTTATTGCGTTCACAACGCTATTTATATCTTAAGATATTTAGTAATAGGTATCAAACACTGAAAGATATTCGTGTCTTCAAGTGTCGTAGGTTAGGTGCCCACCTCCGAAGACACGTGTTAATATTATATATTGTTGCGGCCAAGCAGAACACTTGCCGAACGCGGATTTTTTATGTACCTAATCTAGTAAAAATAAAGAAAAAATGAAATTAAAATTAGAAGGTTCGATTACAATTCACGATTGGCGCGAACAAATATTGTTTGATTTATTTGTGCAATCCTGTATTTTAGTCCGTCAACGTTCGTCGGTCCGTGTTTGTGGAGTACAGTTGCCCAAATACACAGCAGCGGCTCGCGACCGTCCGGCGACTGACGTGACTAGAGGTATGTCGTTCGTGAACGATTCGTTTAAAAAGAACGAATCAGTGCACTGATTCGAATAAATTAATTTCTTGTTTTCAATGGATTCGAATCGTTTTTGAGCCACTTGCTAGATCGCTCTGTGATGTTCGTTTGGATGATTCGTTTGGTTCATATGGTCACTAAGGCAGAATCGGACTTAAACTCGAAGATTCAGTAATTCGGTATTTTATGACGGCAAATCGGTCGTTTTTGTGCTTCGACCTGGCAAGTGGCGAGCGGTCTGTTATATTTCGATTTTGCTCACATTACCAGAGGTGTATTAGGCAAACAATTTATGCGTATTGTCGGTTCGAGTCAGTTTTGGCTATTAAAAGAACTTTTTTTATTTGTTTTAACTATTCTTTTGAAGAAAGACTTAATTTGGAGGTAAATTTCTAGGTTTTTATTAATTATAGTTTTTGAAAGTTTTATTCCAACCGGGATCATAATAAAGTGAATCGGTTGCGAACAAATCTTTTCAAGTGAATGAATCAAATAAATCGATTCAGTAAAAAGATTCGAACTTCCCACCTCTAGACGTGACGTTCCGCCACATGCACGCATCGCACTCGCTCGCCCTCCCGCCACTGCGCCCGCTACCCCGATAGTCTTAAAGATACTCTTAATATGGTAAAGTTGCATTAATAGTGCTCTCTCTGGTAAGAAAAGTGTTGTTTAGAATATAGGTTTAATTAAACTCCAGGCGAGACTAATATGTTATTGAGATTTTTAAGGTAAAAAATGGGGGGCGCTACAAAATAACTGATTTTCAAAGTGGGCGTTAGACGAAATAAGTTTGGGAACCTCTGTGCTAGAACATCATCCATGTTTTCCAGATCTAAAATTTACGGATTATTATCTATTTTACCAAAACAAAGACTGTGAATTTAAGAAAATTATACTTAAATGAAAAAGAACTGTGAAGAAGTGTTTTACGGAGAAAGAATTTATTTTGGTAAAAGGTTTACATAAATTGCAGGGTCGTTGTTAAAATATTTACTACTACATAATTATTAATTTTCAAACTGTATCCTTTTCTACGGTAGGCTAAAGATACATTCCACGGCAGATGCAGTGTATTGTTAAATTTAATCTACTTTAAGCAATCTTTAATTTGAATAACAGGAGGGCCTATAAAAACAAGCGGATCTAATAACAGACACCCAAGCGTCACTGGGGGCACTAGTAAACCCCAAGGTAACGTCCAAGCTGACATGGGAATGCCAAAACGAACTGGAAGTCCTGGGAGAATGCAACAGAGTAACTCTGTTGTGGGTACCAGGACATTCGGGAATAGAAGGCAACGAAAAAACGGATGAGCTTGCGAGGCAGGGATTATCCACACCATACTTGGAACCAGAACCTGCCTTTGGAGTGACCAAAACCACAGCACGAGGGCAAACCAGGGAATGGATCCGAAACAAACACGAGGAATATTGGGAAAACCTCAGTAGAATTAGACATGGAAAAAGCTTCATAAGGGGCCCATCCAAATGAACGATGTAGGGTTATTAACAGGGCACGATAACCTAAGAGGACACCTACACAAGATAGACTCATACAATGGGCACCCAAGTTGCAGAATGTGCCATGAGGGGGAAGAAACAGCCTACCATATCCTGCGCGAATGTGAAGCATTAAATCACAAAAGACAGGTATTATTTGGGCAACCGGAAATGAGCCCACAGAAATATATCAACCAACCAGTCTCGGGGTTATATAGACTTGTAGAAGGAACAAGATTAATGGGAGGATTGGTATAAAAGATAATGGAAGATTAGGCACAAAAAGCCCAAGAGGCTGCTCTGCCTCCAGTAGTGAATCAAGACGGCTCCCAGAAGAAGAAGAAGAAGAAGAAGAAGAAGAAGAAGAAGAAGAAGAATTTTTGATTTATTCTGTACGCTAAGATAAAAACGTTAATTCTTTATTAAATTGACTTATATCCAGAATCCACAATACAACGATCAAAAATTTATTTAAATTTGCAGTGTATAGTAATACAACTAACAACTCTGAAGATATTTATCAAGAATTTACTTTAAAATTATCACGAGTAAATAAAATAGATAATACGATTTTAAATAAATCAATACCGCATCCGCATAAGAAAACTGAAAAGTGGGTTTACAAGAAATATATTTATATTATAATCTAAACGAAATAGTGTAAATTATCCCTCGAAAGCAAAACCCAATATTCTGCTACCTGCATTTATGCACAATACACCTTCTGTTCAGTTTATTTAGCCTTACACCCTCTAAGAAACGAAAATCGATATCACCACAACTCATTCGGGTTTTGCAAACAGAACATGCCCATCGTATCGACTTCGTGCGCAATATAGGCAATACGCTGGATCAATATTATAAACGCGCTTCACCATTGGCTGGCTAAAATCAATGGGCTGGGGACCCGATGTTATCGATTTTCAACCCCATGCAGACAGACCTTTAGTCCGTTATTCTGCATTTCGTGCGAAAGCCACAAGTTGAGTGTCAGTTCTTCGGTTAAAAAAGTTTTAGTGAAAATTGTTAAAACAACAGTTAAAATTGTTGACAACAGTTAAATTTGTTTGAAAAAACAAAAGAGATTTACCAGGTAGGTTTCTATATAAGCAGTAACTTTTTTTCTTAAAATGTTAAATTGTTTATTGTATCTTTTGACATATTTTATTAGTTTATTTTTCGTTTAAGTTTTAAACAACTCCTATTCTTATTAACATGTTTATCTATTGTTATAAACAACTGGACATGAACGAAGAATTCACTTCGATGCGGAAAATAATAAAACAAAAAATAGCGGGCTTTCTACCGATCAATAGTCTCGATAAGCAATGCGATTGTTGGCTTGGGCTGTGCGCTTATTGCGATAATCGGTTGTATCGGCGAATCGATCTAATTTAGGGTTGCGATTCCTGAAGTTATTCGAAATGTGACATTAATTTTTTTAAAAGAATTTGATGATCAGCCACTAATTGTTACAAGGCTTTTAATTAAAGTTATTCATTCTTTGTTTGTTCGTGGGTTTTGTTATTTTTTTCTTTCCTTGCAATGACGGAAGTAATGTAATCGCCAAAAAATTGCATCTTTTTTTGTCTTTTATGACAGTCTACAAGGCTTATATAAAGCCGAAGTAGTAGGTACGGTGGGTGCCGGGCTTTTAGGTGTCCAACCCTTTTTCCCTTATGTTGTTCAAGTACTGGAATATGCAGATATCGCGTTTTATGGCACCTTAGCTACCCCTTATTAACGTGTGGGCAATATTGTCCAAATAGGATCAACAGTTTATTGTGGATTCATTACACTCAACGACATACGATGTTTACTGGAGGTCACACATCCAGTTACTGATGTGCCCAACTTCGCTGAGCTTACTAGGCCTTCTCTCCAGGTTTTTGACGATTATCACGTTTTCGGAACTTTAAAATACGGATTTTTTTTCTGTCTGTCTGTCAGTGCCATAACGCCTAAACCGAATGAGTTATTAATTTCAAATTTGGTATACTTGTAATACTTGAGGAGAGTAAGTGATGTATTATTTTTAGTGATATTCCTTCAAGGAAGGGGTGTGGGAGGGGTTAAGGTTCATATTTTATTAATTCTTTTCTTTTCTTGCAATTAAAATAGTCTAACTTTAACGTATCCAGTAATATTCAAGAGATGCTATGAGAAGTTGGGGGGAGGGGAACATATCAGATTTTTTAATGTAAAAACGAAATATTAATATAAAATAACTATATTTCTATGCTGACCTGGTACGTTGGCTTGTCAAAAACTAAATTTATATCAGCGCATTGTTTTTTTTAACCTTTTTTCTACATCTGGTGATAACCTACAAATGCTGTACGAGGCATAACCCGAGAACCGAAAAAAGTAGTTTTTTTATAACAAACATTTTGAAATTGCCGTGTTAGTAGGTACTTTTACTCAGATTAGTGAAATTAATCAACGTTGAGCGAGGTTAATATCATAGACCGGGGTCTGGATGCAGTTGAGTGTGCAAAATATGAGGACCGCTTTCTGTAAATTGTTTTGAATTCAGAAAAGTTTGCAGAATATTAGTCTGTATGTTGCCAGGAGCTTTGTTGGCTCATTTTTTTTATACCATAGATAACGTAACATTTTATTGATCATTAAATAAAAATTGCGTGCTTTCAATTGCTCACTAAGAGTGTTTGATTTGCCACTAAAAATGTATAATTGTACCATGCACATGCTTGAGCCGTAATCGAAAGTTTCAACAGTCAGTGATCTGTATCGCGTGCCCCTGGTTAACGAAATACAGTAGACTCCGGTTATAAAGTACCCTTTGGGGATCAAAAAATAAGTACTCTATAATCGGAGGTACGCTATAAACACCACAATAATTTCCATAAAACGAAAAAAACATTGAATTCCCGGCGGCTGTGGAGCCACCGTCGTGTAATAACGTACACTTGTACTTTACAACCGGAAATTCGCAAATATTGCACGTTATAACCTCCATCCGGTAATTAGACGGCGGTCGCGGGGGGAGGGGGGAAACACTGTCCATTAATAACGTACACAACCGGAAATTTGCAACTGAATAGGTGAAAATATTGGACGTGATAACCGGAGTTAAAATTATATATGGTACGTATATCCGGTAAAAAAATCAGGATATTTTGGCTGAGACCAATGAAATTGTAGTAATAAACGAAAGACGTTATATCCCATGTACGTTATAGACGGAGTACATGAGTTCTTAAAGATTATAGAATTTTATTTTTTTAATTAATGAAAGAATTATTATCCCATACAAGCGTAATATTCAGTAAAACAAATTTAGGAAATAAACTCGGAAATAAATGATAAAATAAATATAAAAGGGTCTATTTGGACACCTATTAAACCAGGTGATAAAAGAAAAATTTTAAACAGTAAATAAAACGATTGTCAAAAAAATGTTTGTTTTATTTTCCAGATGGGACCCTATCGGTCAGGTCCCAGGGTATAGTCTTGAACACAAGATCAGATTGACCCTTACAAACTGCGATCAACCTTAAAAATGCTTTCAAAAACTTTTAAAACAAAAACCACTATTATCGTTATCGTCAATGAGCTATTAGTTTAGCTGTCAGCTCATTGGTTATCGTAATAGCCAAATTGCGCCAAAAAAGTGTTAACATGAATAAAATTTCCAGTTAATAAATGATTACCTGATTTGACCCAAACAGGATAAAATTATTGCGGCCCGTAATAAATAATTTTTACGTAGGGATAATTTAGACAAATTCAAAAGCCCTCAGTTTTTGTCGGTGACGGTTAGTTCTGATTATTTCTGGTAAGTTAAAGCGGCTTTTTATTTTCCCCAATTATATTTCAGACGTGATCAATCACTTAAAGTAGAAACAGTAAACTTTTCCGTTTAGGACGCTATTCTGCAATGGCTTAATCGAATTAAAGAATTTTTGGGCCTCAATTTTACCACACATCAACTGGGAAAAAATTTATACCTGCCTATTTGGGCCGCAATTTAAATGTACCTATCGATTCGGCGACAAGTCAGTCATCGTTTTCTAAATATTAAAAAAATTAAAAAATAAAATAAAATGTAAATAATAATTAAAATTATACATATTTTTTAAAGTTGACAATATTCTGAAGATTTTTAAAAATATTTATGGCATAATGCGGTAATATTAATAAAATTTCTCAAAATTAAGAAATGATCCGACACAACAATATATAACATATCTCCAAATTAAACGTCTTTTGATGAAGAGGACTAAATCGTTAAATACTCTCTTTTACCATAAAAACCATTTGATTTTGCTAATGCTAAGATTTACCTTCCGGTCCAAAACCTTTTATATACACGCATCATTCTTTAAAATATGGGTTTTTTTTAAAAACCCTTTTTTTTTATTTTTTTACCAACCGTAAACTATAATTTCCAATTTCCCCTTAAGTTCTTATTAAAATATGTATACATGAGATTTATAATTAGTGTTCAGACGCAAATACAGTTAGACGGACACCTGGATTATTATGTTTTATCACTAGTTAATTTATATTACTAGACTTTATCTGTCAATAACGTTGATCGTTTTAAATTTTTACTTAGGGACTGCACTGCATAGATTAACATGCTAGTATTGAGCTCAATAAGATATTTGGCGAGTTATGTCGATATCTTTCATTTTTCATCAAGCTAATTTATTAAATATTTAAAAAAATCACGGAAATAACAAATTGTTTTTATTTTGTTGTTTTTTAAAATAATATTTTATATGTCGATCGGAAATTATATTATCTGATTTGGGTTAAATCTATAGCAAGTAATTTTTATCTTTGATTATGAGCACTGATCAGAAACAATCTTCAATTCAGTTCACTTTAAATGTTATGGCATTGCCTTTTAACTTTTTTAAATCATGATTTTCATTTTTAATAATAATTTTTAAAAATCATAAAACTATTTTTTTTTATTTTTAATGCGAAGACATTCCCTTTAGATGTTTAAAATTTGTTCCTTTTATCCAGGGCAACACAAAACGTGTAATTAAATAATACCAAAATAACACTGATTTAATATAATTTTTTATCAAAACGAATACCGCAGCTGTCCAAAAACAACCTTTTTGCCCCATGCAAAGGAAACCTTGGGAAATATCATGTTTAATAAATGTTTAGATTTAAATCGATTTGCCTATATTAATACAAAAATAATATTTTGAATAATTTTATTACATTTCAAGGAAAACTTCCTGATTTTGATTTTGAGATCTGGCAATTTGTTTGTTTTTCCCAAAAAAAAAACAAAAATATCACTTTCCAACCACCACTGCCTACAAACCCGGGGGTTTAAAATTTAAATTTTAGATTTGGGTTTTTAAAAAACCCCCGGCATGAAACAGTTAAAATTTTTTAAAAAATAACAATATATTTGGCAACACCGAATGACACCTTTAAGATCGCTTCGTGTCAAATTTCTTATGAAATTTAAAAATTTTTTCGAACAAGAGCGACACTATTTTTAAAAAAATTTTTTGTTTGTTTTTTTAAATATTTTTCCAAACAAATCTAAGCAATTTAAATTGTTTCCCAAAAGTTGGTCAGGGAGGTCTGGGGGCCCCTTTTGTAAGTATACGCCCTGATAAAACGGAACTGACATCTATGGAGTTAATTCAATGGTTATTGAGATAGACATTAAAATATACACAAACTAATTTACATCCCTCATCCTCTTTTCTTTCGCATAATGGTAAATTCATTAAAAGCAATTCGTTTGATCGCATTAATAAACCTCTTTTAGACCGGAAACAGACAACGTCTACAACCTACGCCCGCGTCTTTTAAAAAAAAATTAAACCCAAAAACAGTTCGGATTCACTATGTGCTGAATTACGTGGGGGGTTGTCACGATGTCCCGAATTTTAATGGGGAAAGTTTTTTTGTACAATTTTGATAGTTTTTGCATTGTGAAGGGATAATCCCCCCTGGTAATAACAATATATTGAAGGATATAAATTTTTTTTTTATAAAAAAAAAAGTTTTTAAAAAATAAGATTTTTTTTTTTGTATATTTTATTTTTCCTGGGACAATCCACGGGGTTTAAAACCCCTAAGTACAAACAAAAAAAAATTATCTACCTTCAAGCTACCCCTACTGGGGGCACCCCCCCCCCTGGGGGTCAAACAACGTGCGAGATAAAAAAAAAAATTTCTTGTTAACTGAATTGGTCGAAGGTGACGATCAAGGGCCCCAAAGTGGGGTATATACTTCTCCCACCGAAAATTAGAAATTTGGGCGAGAAAAAAGGTTTTAGTGCGTTTTTTCTTTTGTCTCCCTACCTCTGTAGATATATGCTAAAGTCATGGTACGTGTCTTATAAAAAAGTTTTCTCCGAGACCTAAATTTTTAAAAATTTTTTGTGGTAAGGAAAGACGTCTGTGTTTAGCCGGTCCACAGTCTAGACATTCAAGGACGAAGAAAACGGATTCCCCAGATCGACTTTAAACGGATGCATGAGAGTGGTATTTGGGTTACTTTACTAGGAGCTCTTAGGGAAGAAATTATATTGATTAATTCTTTAGAAATGCTGTGAAAATCCCTATAAAAGGGTCAGGTCCCCAAAACCTCCCGTCAGTTAAAAAGAAGGAAGCTTTTTTAATAGTGGGATCATTAATAAGGAGGAATGCGGGAGTTTGGAAGATGTAATTTTTGGTGTATGAATGTGGGTTACATACGTTAGAAAGTGAAAACCCCTTTTTTGGGTTTAAAAGGGGGGAAAGAGGAAAGGTATATGTGCTTTTATACCAGTTAAGATTATTTTTCTAACGTAACATCCACAAATTAAATGACGTTTTAAAAATCTTGCCCTCAAAAAAAAAGGGATGGGTTTGGCATTTTTTTTAAAAACATGGTGTCTTTGGGGATTAAAGGGGGATGATTTCTGTTGCCTCAATCCAGTAATAATTAAGGATCCTGTAAAAACAATTTGCATTACTCTGCGTTTGTTTCCAAAAGGTTTAAAAATGGTTTAAAAAATTAATATAAAAACTTTTTGGAAAAAAGAAGATCTTGACGTAAAAAAAAATATATTTTTTGCGGCAAACAAAAAATTTTTTCCCCAAAAATTTTTTTAGAAAAAAACAAACAAGCACGTTTCGTGCAAAATTAAATAATGTCTTTTAAAAAAAAAATTGTAAACAACAGTACATGTTATTCTTTGAAGATAAAATTTTTGGGGGAAATTAAACATTAAATGAAGCATGTAGAAAATTATTAAAATTATGTTAAATTGAACCTTTTTTTGGGGATAAAATACAAAAAAAAATTAAAAAAAAAATAACGGGTTTTTTTTTAAAAAAAAAAATTTTGCCATTCCTTTTTTAAAAAAAATATAGGCAGATGTTTTTAAAAAAAATTTACTTCTGATGACATAACATATCATCAGAAAACTTAAAAACTTATGTTTTCATTGAAAAAAAAAGGCGGGACTGATTTCTTTGTCCCCCTATATTTTTAGTAAAATACATTTTAAAAAAGGAACTGCATTATTATTTTCTATATCAATAAATGTCAAATTTTACCCTTTATATGCCTCGTTAAGCCTATTAACATAAGTACCTTTTAAATGATAAGTTATATTAATTACAAACATGAAGAAATTTAAAATGCGCTGGAGATTCATCGTCAAGTTGAAAGTAACGAAGAGAAAAAAAGAGATATAATACAGAATGCATGAAATTTGAATTGGATTTCAGTTTTTCAAACCAAGGGGCACCAAGTAAAAAAAAAAAGAAAATAAATGTAGCATCAGAACTAAAACCCTTTTTTTTATTTTCTCTATTTTCATTTTTCCTTTTTTAATTTTTAAGTAAAGCAAATATGCAATTAGGCATGTCTCTATTTAAAATTTTCTGCACATTATTTAAATTTTTCATTCGAAATAATCTTTTCATAAATTAATTTTTTACAACAACGCAAAATTTAATCAATAGTTATAAGCAATTAAGGGAGAGGGTGGCAAGATGGGGGACTTAAGGTTTGAAGGTCTATAAAAGCAAAGTTTTTACACTAAGACAATCGTATTTGCTTTAAAATTAATTATTATATATTATTCTTCCAACATTTGGTGACATTAAGAAACTTTAGTTTTCCATTTTAGAGAAAAAACATCAAAATCAAAAAAGGTGTTTTGCCTCGTATTACCCCATTGTTATGATCAAATGAGGTACCTCCTGATTATTTGTACTGGCAGAACTCGCAGACGTGAATGGCTTCGTCATCATCATCGTTGATTCCTGCACAGCTATTATCTACACATTTTCCACAATTTCCCCCAAAAACCCCAATTAATGGAAATGGAATAAAAAGCACCAAACAATGGCTTTTTTTCCCCTTTTTTCTGCACTTTATTTTTTGGATGATGAAAATTTTTGGTCGTTTTGCTTTTTGCTCCCTTTAAAAAAATTTTTGCACGAAAATTTTCACCAGTTAATTCAATTTTTTCACGTCGACACAATTTTAAAGTGATTGTAAACAACATAGATCGTGATCAGACAACAATTAAAATTGAAGGGGAACACTTGTAGTAAATCTGTTTTTTACAATTTACCGACGGTAATTTCCGTAACTTTTGCGCCAAGTTGTTCTCAATTTAAAAAAATATATTTTGCCAATTTTCCTACCTTTTCCCCCCCAAATTTTTTCCGACAACTTGACTACAATTTAGGGGGAGGTTTTTTCCCCGGGCTAATTGTCGCCCGGGTGGCTTGGGGGTTATGGTCATAAATGTCTAACGTTTTAATGGAAACGTCAGATGGCATCTGACAAACACGCCCCATCAAATGCTCAAAGTATAAATGGGGGCTTCGTATTAACTTTACGGTATATTTTCGATAAACGATAAATAAATATGGAATCCTCAAAATTAGTATACCTTTTTTTCCCGTTATTTACTACAAAATGATGGTTTAAAAAAAACTTAACATCTAAAAAAAGTTGAACCAAAATATAGTTCAAAAACTTTTTTTTTAAGTATGTATTATACAGATTTCCCCCCTAATGAAAACCCATTTTAATTGCTCATAAAATTTTAAAACTTTAAAAAAACTAACATTTTATTACACTTGGGGTTCACTATAACATACAAATTTCCCCAAAAAATTTTAAAATTTTTTATTAATGTAAAACAATTGGGCCCAATTTTAAGACCTAAAAATTTTAAAAAAATCCTTTGAATTTTTTAAAAGTTTTTAAAATTAAAAGACAAATTTATTCTTCATTTTCTAAAGGGAAAAATTTTTAAAAGTTATGGCAAAATTGGGCCTATTTCCCGCTTTTTTCCACGGCACTAGTCGCCGGTGCTTTTCCCGGCCTATTTTTAAACATTTTTCAAGTTTCCAAAATAAAAGGGAAATAAATTTTAATTTTTAACAACTTTAAAAAACGTTAAAAAAAAAAGGGTTTAAACCGGAATCGGGGGGAAAAATTTAATTCAAAAAAAAATTAAGGAATTTTTTTTTTACCCAAAAAATTTTATTATTTTTTATTTCCCAAAAAGAAAGAAAAATTTTTAAAAAGGGGGGGAAAAATTTTAAAGGGGACCGGGGAAAAAAATTTTTGGGTTTTTGAATTTCTAAAAAATTTTTTAGATTTTAAATAAAAAAAAAACGAAAAAGGCCCTTTTAAAAATTTTTTTAAAAAAAAAAAAAAGGTTGGTTTTTTTAAATTTTTAAAAAAAGGGTTTTTAAAAACAATATTTTAAATTAAATTTAAAAAAACATAAGATTTGGCCCCCAAAAAAATTTATGTATAAAAAAAAAATAAAAAAATTCTGAAAAGAAAAAAAAATTGTTTTTAAACCCTAAAGGGGGAATTTTGCGTTTTAGGGAACTGGAGCCCCCAGAAACGCGGGCAAGTCAAAAGGGTTTTTAAATTCCCCTCTTTTTTAATCCTCTTTTAAAAAATTTTTTTAAATTTTACATGGGGAAAAAAAAGGCCCAGCTTTTTTCCATAGCCAGCCAACCCCCAACCTTATTCCCCGAAAGGCCCAAAGGCCGGAGATTTTTCCCACAAGGCATAACAAAAGGCCCGTCTTGGAAAAAATGGGGGGCTACTAACAAGGAAAAAGAGAAAAGCCGGGGTTCTAAGATTAAAGGGGGAAGACCCCCGATGAAGAACAAAAAAGGCGCCCAAAGGGTTACTAGGCCAACCTGAATCCAAACAAAAAAATCCCAAAAAAAAAAAACCCCGGAAAAATCCCCGAATGGTTAGGAGACTAAAATTTTTAAAGGGCCCCGTTTTTTAAAAAATTTAAATAATTTTATGTTTTTTAAAAAAATTTTTTAAAAAA
>JAHBCN010012190.1:0-27149 GCA_019359885.1 Listronotus oregonensis
CTCCTTTATAGCTAAGCAAGCAAGTCTCTGTACCTTGGCCAGTTCTAAAACAGCAGTTCTTTGTCGCATTTTTGTCCACCATACCAGTGATGCGTATGTTATCATAGGCCTTACCACCATGGTGAATAACCAATAGACCATGTTTGGTTTAAGGCCCCATGTTTTCCCATAAGCGCTTCTGATTAACATAAGAGTCATCTCCGCTTTCTTTCTTATTTTCTGAAGATGGTGGTTCCAGGTAAGTTTAGAGTCTAGGATGACACCCAAATATTTTACCTCTCTCACAACCTTTATTGTTTCACCTCGTAGGATCAGGGGTCCTAAGCCCTCTAGATTTCTCCTTTTGGTGAAGGCAACTATGGCTGATTTAGAAGGGTTTATGTTTAGTCCCTTCTTTCTCGTCCATCTGGTAACTGCGTTTAGGGCCTGTTGCATTATTGTTAAATTTTCCTTGGGCCATAATGACGAGATCGTCTGCATATCCCAATGTTAGGTGCCCTTCAAGTTAAAGGACATTTAGTTGGTCATGACAAGGTTTCATAGCAGTGGGGACAGAACTCCCCCTGCTGGGAACATATGCTGATTGGACACTTAAATATTTAACAAAACTTACAACATTTTATTAAATATTTATAGTAAAAACACCTTAAATTCATTCAGTTTCATATTTTTAATAAACCCAATTATAAAGTAGGCAACCAGTTATGCAACAGATATTCTTACAGCGTGAAGAAAACTTAATTTCTTTAAGGTGTTTTTTACTAAAACAAGGCAATAAAATATTGTAAATAAGTGTTTATTTGGTTATGATGTAAGTACTCAATCAGTTTATGTTCTCATTAGACGGTAATCACTTTTAAGAAGAAAGAATTTTAAGGTTAGTCACCTTGGAGGCCTCAGTACTTGAAAACCAGATGTTGTCGGCAAAAACTGAATTCGTGATTAGCACCATTTAAAGTTTAAGACGGAATTTAACTAAATTACTAACTCTTTTAAATTCTATTATACAGAATTGGCAAGGCAAGGGCTTGCGAGCCAATTTTAACGTAATAGAGTAGGATACATACGGTATAACGCCAGATTGAAAAGAGAACGACAACAATTTCCCTTATTCGCGATTTATTAGAATATTGTCGACAGTGTTGTCATTTCATAAAATATTTATTTGGAATAGGATATTTTTAACCATACATTTATCGAAATTGGGCTCCTTGCAAAAAAAATATATTTATGTGTGCTAATCATAATCAGTAGAAATCTTTAGTGCTAATAAGTAATTTTAAAAATTATAGAACCTGTTTTTTTGGCTAGTATCCTTTTTAGAACAGAAATAACAATTAAGAATAAGTTTGCATTAAATAATTTGTTGATCGTCGATGTGGCAACCTTGGGCACCCCGCTCATATGTGATTGACGACGACTGCATGGCGGTCGACGCTGTCTTCGCTTCGGCCGCCGCGCCGGCATCAAGACTAGAGTGACCTGCGAATCGAATCAGGCTATCTTTTTCGAAATTATTTTGAATTATATTTTAAATATATTTTTTTTTATTTGAATTTAGATTCAATATAATTTTATTTTTTTATGGTTCTTATTTTTCTAGTTTTATTTTAATATTCTCGAAGGTTTAATTATTTGTTTTTTTCTGTTTTTCTTCCTATAAGAAGTTTGTTTTTTTATTGCTCAGATAGCAAGTGTGACCAGTTGGTCTGATTGAAGCGTGGCTTCGTGTGTTGTTTATTTTGTGCTTCTATAGGAAGTTGATTGTTGCTTTAAATAAGCGAGTAAAAATCTAGAATTACTGGTTAGGCTGTGGACTAGTCTTTAAGTCTTTAAGAGCCATTACTTTTCAACTAGGGAATCTGTCCCAAAAATATTTCAATTCCGGTTCAAATTTTTACGGTCCTGCAAATTTGATAAAAGGCTGTTAATTATATTTTTTATTTATTTCGGCAATCGTAAACTTTCAAAATGTAATTTAAATTTAACCCTTTTAAAGAGGTTTGTAATTTTGTTTTGAGACTTTTTGTAATTAGATTAGTAAACTGATATAAATAAAATTGTTGTCACAAAATAAAGAAAAGTCTTTAACTGGCCTAGGCCGACCAAGCAACCGAACCACTTACTTAGGCATCGGAGCTGCTTTGCGCAGCCGCCTCGGTCGACCAAGTGGCTAAGTCCCGATTTCCCCGCTTTGTCGCACTGGCACGGGGTAGAACTCTGGAACGGCCGGTACCTCAAGGTTCCATCTCGTTACCCCCATGCGACAATGACTAGAATAAACAATATTTCACTGACAAGGGCGCAAGGATGGCTAAGAAAATTAAACCCTGATTTTTCCACAAACTGATTTTTAATAAATTCACAGGAACCCTACTGTCCGCCTGTAATATTACCCTTGAAGACCCAATAACATCTAAATACATAGTATTTAAACTATTGAAGCGCCGGTAAGGCCTGAGGCAAGTGTGGAGGGTGTCGGGCACTCTGCAGCAAGCCCGTGTTTTCCTGGCACGCCGCAATATGACACCGATTTCGAGCTGTCGCTTACAGTACCTAATAAAGCTTACAAAAGTCTAGACCAAAGACGCGCGGAAATCTCCTAAAAATGCTATTGACAACCAATACTTTAACGTCCGGCGTTCGGTAGATACGGATTGATTAGTGTGTGTATGTGTCTAGTCGCAGTGAGGCCCGGTATTCCCCTCTTTTTCTTGGGTCGGTAGATACCATGACTGCATGGCTTCTGTCTGTCTTTATTTCGCTCAAGCCTTTGCCTATTTAATTAACATCTCCTTTTATCGCACTGAAAATATGTGCCTGTAAGAAATTTGTTTGCCAGGCGTGTATATCTCTAGTGTGTTTATCTGTTAGCTAGAAGTTACAACCAGTAGAAAAGATAAAATAGTATAAAAATACAAAATTTTTATTCAAGTATTTCCTACACTTCTAAAACTAACTTTAATAAGCTCTTGTATAATTAGACAACGGTGACATCGGTAAACATAATTTTCTTTTCACTAATTACAACGCGTAACTAGTAGGATGTGTAAAGTTTTATTTATATAAAATTTAACAGTATTCCATACTAAATTAAGTTATTCTGCAATTTTGTGCAAAGACTTGTGCCGGCATGTCCTTAAATTTTTGATTAAAGTTTTCTACTTCGTTTGATGTTCTCCATAATAAAAGCTAAATTTCTTTTACCCGCAATTCTTTAACTCCTATAAATCGATTTGTAACGGTGCATTATGCTCAAATCTGGGTAAATATAATTTAAGGAAAGCTGTAACAGATTCCCTTGCGAAAATTCTTTGTCAGCAATATTGAAGGGCACCCGATCTGCTTACTGTAGGGAAAACCAATATCTTTAAAAGTCGATTACTTTAGTATGTTAATATATTATACCTATATTAGAAGAATATGAGTTAATATACAGAGACGCTTTAGGTCTGAAAAAATTATGGAAAAATATGGATATTACTTTTAAAAATCTAGTAATGTGCCTGAAAAAATGAGCATAGTTGAAACAGTTACACTAGTGTAATAAACTAAAAGTTTTATTATCGTGGAGTAGGAAAAACTATAAAGAGAATGCTCAAAATACCTTTTTTAAGAGCAATGAAAGTTTGCAGATTTTTTTTTTTATAAAAGCAAGTAATTTTCTTATCATTGATCTTTATCTGTTTTTGTGGGACAACCTATTCTCACTTAACATTATCCAGAGCCCTTATTGTTAAACTGTTGGACAATCATATTTACGGTTGCGCGAGTTTATCAAAAGCAATCACCGATTATTTAATATGGCAAATAATTGATGATTTTCAGTTAATCGATTAATCCATTAATAATTGATTATTTCAATAATTAATCGGAAAATCATTTCGACGTAATTAAGTCGGTTAATCGCCGTAGGCGATATATGATGTTAGTTTTACTGCAGTTTTTAACTTTTGCGCATTCCTGAGCAAAAAGCGCATCCTTAAATTGTGTTTGATTGTCTATGTATGGCAATTGCTGATTTAAAGTTCAGTTATACTTCCATTTGGCTAAGACATTTTACTCTTAGTTCGCTATGGTGGTAACATTTTTATTACGATTGTTTTTAAACGCCATCATAGCCAACTTCGAGTATTAATAAATTCATATAAAAATATTAAACCGGCAATATATCAGAAATTACAAATTTTTAAAATAGACAATCTTACATAAACTTGCCTCTATTTTTATTACTAAATAAGTAGAATTATAAGATTTGGAATTTTCATTAAAAAAATAATAATAATTTTTTGATCACCCGTATAAATAGTTATTAAAATATTGTAAAAAATCTGGTACTGTTGGTATTTTTAACAATAAACCTACTTAAATTAAATATGAATGGCTTTTTTGTAGCAAATTATAACTATTATGTGGATCTAAAATGTGATTCACTAATAGGTTGAATCTAGTTTCGGATGACTGGAAGTGTCACCAATTTAAAAATATTTTAGCCAAAAGGTCCCATTGAAAATTTATAGCCTACTCTTTGCGAAATCGAGCGCTGCAGTTTGCGGGATATATATATATATATATATATATATATATATATATATATATATATATATATATATATATATATATATATATATATATATATATATATATATATATTATATATATATATATATATATATATATATATATATATATATATATATATATATATATATATATATATATATATATATATATATATATATATATATATATATATATATATATATATATATATATATATATATATATATATATATATATATATATATATATATATATATATATATAAGGATGTAATAAGTATGATGCTCACCATTTTAATGGGCGATAGTGGAGCTCAAAACAAGTCGAAAAGCCAAGATCATATGGATCAAAAGTTATTCGTTTTCAAAATATGACCTTTCAAAGTTTAAAAAAGTTGGCAACACTGCGCCTCTTTCTTCTAAGTCGAGTCTACCGACGAACGTTTTTTTCGATGTTTTGTATATTTACTTTTTTCAAGGAGATGTTCATTTACATACAAATAATAAAAATTACTTCTTGCAATTTATTTTAATATTTAATTTGAAATTAAATTTAAGTAAAAATCAACAAATAATTATTGTTTGGTTTTTATTTGTTATTAAAAAAAATAGTTGTACTTACCAAAAGAATAGGCTAAATAACCACACAAATTATTATGTTTTAAAACAGCAATTTTTTATTTTGCCTATTAAAGAATAAGATTTCTCGGTTGCACACATTGCGTTTTTAAAAATATTTGGTACATTTGCACTACGCAGGTATGTGGTAAATTTAATAAAACATATCGGCATATTTTTCCGATTTAAAAACAAACAAAAATATCGCTGCCAATCGTGGGCAACATCTACAACTGACTTTACTTCAGGTACGAGGATTCTAGGTAGGCTCTGTTGCCAATTGTTTTTTAACTTTAGTCTGACACACTGGACTTGGGTAAAGGAAACTAAAAGTGAATCAACCGTGCATTGGCAAGTTTGCATTATATGCTCTTAAAGTTAAATTCGGCTAACTTGATTACCAAATTTTAGATTGCTACCTAAGTTTTCTATATATCATTTCGACGTAATTAAGTCGGTTTAATCGCCGTAGGCGATATATGATGTTAGTTTTACTGCAGTTTTTAACTTTTGCGCATTCCTGAGCAAAAGCGCATCCTTAAATTGTGTTTGATTGTCTATGTATGGCAATTGCTGATTTAAAGTTCAGTTATACTTCCATTTGGCTAAGACATTTTACTCTTAGTTCGCTATGGTGGTAACATTTTTATTACGATTGTTTTTAAACGCCATCATAGCCAACTTCGAGTATTAATAAATTCCCATATAAAAATATTAAACCGGCAATATATCAGAAATTACAAATTTTTAAAATAGACAATCTTACATAAACTTGCCTCTATTTTTATTACTAAATAAGTAGAATTATAAGATTTGGGAATTTTCATTAAAAAAAATAATAATAATTTTTTGATCACCCCGTATAAATAGTTATTAAAATATTGTAAAAAATCTGGTACTGTTGGTATTTTTAACAATAAACCTACTTAAATTAAATATGAATGGCTTTCTTGTAGCAAAAATTAATAACTATTATGTGGAATCTAAAAATGTGATTCACTTAAAATAGGCAAGTTGACATCTAGTTTCGGATGACTGGAAGTGTCACCAATTTAAAAATATTTTAGCCAAAAGGTCCCATTGAAAATTTATAGCCTACTTTGGAAATCGAGCGCTGCAGTTTGTCGTGGATATATATATATATATATATATATATATATATATATATATATATATATATATATATATATATATATATATATATATATATATATATATATATATATATATATATATATATATATATATATATATATATATATGGATGTAATAAGTATGATGCTCACCATTTTAATGGGCGATAGTGGAGCTCAAAACAAGTCGAAAAAGCCAAGATCATATGGATCAAAAGTTATTCTGTTTTCAAAATATTACCTTTCAAAGTTTAAAAAGTTGGCAACACTGCGCCTCTTTCTTCTAAGTCGAGTCTACGACGAACGTTTTTTTCGATGTTTTGTATATTTACTTTTTTCAAGGAGATGTTCATTTACATACAAATAATAAAAATTACTTTTGCAATTTATTTTAATATTTAATTTGAAATTAAATTTAAGTAAAATCAACAAATAATTATTGTTTGGTTTTATTTGTTATTAAAAAAATAGTTGTACTTACCAAAAGAATAGGCTAAATAACCACACAAATTATTATGTTTTAAAACAGCAATTTTTTATTTTGCCTATTAAAGAATAAGATTTCTCGGTTGCACACATTGCGTTTTTAAAAATATTTGGTACATTTGCACTACGTAGGTATGTGGTAAATTTAATAAAACATATCGGCATATTTTTCCGATTTAAAAACAAACAAAAATATCGCTGCCAATCGTGAGCAACATCTACAACTGACTTTACTTCAGGTACGAGGATTCTAGGTAGGCTCTGTTGCCAATTGTTTTTTAACTTTTAGTCTGACACACTGGACTTGGGTAAAGCGAAACTAAAAGTGAATCAACCGTGCATTGGCAAGTTTGCATTATATGCTCTTAAAGTTAAATTCGGCTAACTTGATTACCAAATTTTAGATTGCTACCTTAAGTTTTCTATATTTAACACTCATTATATTAAAATTACAATTTTTTAAGAAACTTGGTAGTATAATTAATAAAAATAACTTAGACTATTGGTCATTGCGACACTTGTGTTAAAATACATCTAAGAGAGAACTCTAATTGACAAAGAGATTTTTTTTATACTATTTGTATTCCATAATATAAAAAAAATAAAACTTATTTCTTATTCCTAAATTAAACTACTTTTTCAACAAAAATTTTATCGATGAAATTTAAAAAAAAATGTAAAAAATGTCTTAATTCTTGTTTAATTTACTCTATTTTCTTACAAAAATAATAAAGGTGTAAAGATGTATAACAGGGCCAACTTTTTTTTTCAGGAACAACAAAAAATTAATAACCCGCTATTTTAAATAAAAGAGATTATATTAAATAATTTATATGATTTTTAGGTTACAAGATCCGACAAACCTTGCAAAAGACACACAACCTAATTTATTTAATTAGATATTCTTAACCTCCTTTTTACTTTTTACAACCCTAGGAAAAAAGAAAATTAATGTGATGAACACATCTAAGCAATTATCAACTTTTATTTTATTTTTTTTGCAAATTTTAAAAATTTAATAATAAAAATAAATAAACAAACCAATTTACACTAAAAACCAATAATATTTATGTATAAAATACTTTTTATTTTTTTTACCGCTCTGGATCAAAATTTTTGACCAAAATCATTTTCTTTGCTTATATCTTCTTTATTACTTATTTTATTTAAAATGTGTATACAATTCTTTTGATAAAGCTCATCTAAAAGCACAGTTTTGTCCTATACATTTTTTGTAGCTTTTCTAGTTTTTGAAATTATGCGTATGTAAAATGCGTTTTTATTTTAAATTTAAATCGTTAAAAACTAAAAAAACTACAAAACTTTTTAAACAAAAAATACGTAATTTTATTAGGCCATTTGTTTAAGTTATATACCTTTTTTCCTAAAACCAATAGTTTTTAGGTTATATTGAAAAAAGAAAACGATTTTTTACGATTTTTTTCTAGATAAAAATATGCAACTTGAATGTACCAGCTGAGCTGAGGCACCATTACAGCTTTAAATTGTCTATAGTTAATGGTTATATATAAAAAATGTTTTATGAGTATCTTTTATTGGCCAGCTTTTGCGCTGTGGGCTCCCGGACTATTAAAGCACATGAGACAGACCTACATCAAACGAAAATGAGAAATAAATCATTTTGTAAAAAGCGTAAAGATCTGCCAAAAGCTTGATGCGATAAACTTTCATTTAGAATACTTTCTCTAGAACGTTATAAGGAGAAAATCAATTTTAAACAAACAGTTAACAAAATTAAATTTCATCACAAAACACCCTGTATGTACGTTTTTTCGTCATAAGAATAATTTATTGGCAAAAAATTTAACGAAATCTGTGCAAATTATAAATAAATATACATACTAAAGGTAATACGTAAAACGAAAAAAAAAGCTTTAAACAAAAAAAAATATTTTACCCGTCATTAAATGATATATTAAAAGAAACAAGTATATTTTTATTTAATATTTAATTTAAGCACTTTTAAAGACAATATTAGTATAGGAATACTATTTTCTTTAATAGCCCTTAAAATAGATAAGGTCTATTTTCCGATATTCGTTCCTGAGGGAGGTTTTTATCCCAATATGTAAAAAAATAGCTGAGTGATATTGCCGTATTTCTAGGTTTTGCGCCTGTGTAAAATAAAGTGATCTGCTAAAAATCATAGAAAAAAGCCGTCCAGTGTAGTCTATCCACTTTTATTAAAAAACCGGTGAAAATTATGTAAATATTCCGAGGCACAAACGTCTAAGTTGAGACGAAAACGCCAATGAGTGATTAAGACAGTAACCTAACTAACAAAAAAGGGACGCCGCACAATCCTTAAAGAAAATGGGTATCGGCCAATTTTTTTGAAACTTTAAGAATTAATAGTTCTTTACGCCCAGACTGGAAGTCTCCATGGGCACGAAAGCCGATAACACCACGAACATCCCCCAAAAATCACGTCCAAAGATCTGAAGGACTAATACTGCAGTTGATCTTATAGCTTCTCACACAGACACTAGACTTAAGAAGGACATCTCCAAACATTCAATTATTTTCCCCCCCTTATCCTTCCCCTCAGCGACCAGGATATAAATTTTCCTGTTTAAGGGTTGTAAAATTCTGTAATACATCCACCTAAACGATCACAAGCCAATACCCAATAACCAGAACAGTAAAACCCCTACCGCCACACTCTCCTCAACTCCACCCCATACTAAAGCCCGACCTGTAACTTTTCCTAGCTTACTGGTTGTGAAACCGCTTAGTCATGAATTCTATGCGACGACGAGCTAAACGGCCACTAACAATACGCTTTTATCCGAACAATAGAGCCCCCACCGCTATCATCCTCCCAACTCCTTCCCATACTAAAGCCTGATATGTAACTGTTTTAGCTTAGTGGTTGTAAAACCCCTTAAGAGTGCATTTACGCTACACCTTAGGGGTGGGGCGAAAGGCGCGGAGACGGTGGGTGGAAACTAACAAACTCCCACTACCACAATTTTTGTAGAGCCTCATTAAAAATATTATATTTTATTTAGGTTCTTCCAAATTCGGTGTATCGATACGATGTTGTTTCTGATGGCAAGCCTACAGGAGATAACGGTTTTTCGGTAACTATTTTTCACTTAAATGACATAAGTTATACACCATTTTAAAGATAAGGAAATGGTCTATGCATCTGCTGTAACAGAATTTTAAAATATGAGTCGAGTTAAGAGAAAATAGTATCTAAACATAACCGATTTCAGGGTGACTTTCACTCAAGGAAATATTAAAAACTAAAACCAAATTTTAAAAACTATTGCAGCAGAAGCCTAGATTTAAGTGTTGGCTTTCATATGCTTTTTGAAAATTATTGATAACTTATTCCGTTTTTGAAAAAACATTATACCTCGAACCCCAAATTGGATCCAATTTTCGCGGCGCGAATGGACTCTTAAACATTCATACGGTGACCAGATAAACGATCACTACCCAATACCCTTTGACCCCCGCAAATAAATCCCCCACCCCACGCTCAATCAGAGCGTCGCATGTGACTTTTTCCTTGCTTATGGGTAAAAACACTCACATAGAATATAATTGATGATCAAACAAATTCACAACCCGTAAGGAGGGAAGTCACATGACCGGCTTTGGATAGCGTGGGGTGGGGTTGAGGGGAACAACTGTTAGGGTTGAAAGGTATTGGGAAATGATTGTTTAGCTGGCGTCGAATAATGTTAATAATTAAACGGTATTTATAACCAGTAAGGTAGGAAAAGTTACATGGCAGGCCTTGGAACGGGGTGGGGTTGGGGGTGGTGGTTCTATTGTTTGGGTCGAAGGATATTGGAATGTAATCGTTTAGATGCCTGTGTTAAGGAATCAACGTTTAAGAGGTTATACAAAACCCTTAACGGAAAAAACTCACATGGCAGGCTTTGGTCGGTCGTGGAAAGATTGAGGGGGTGGGGAAGGGGCATGGTTGAAGGTGTGGGGGATGTCAAGCTTAAGTCTAGTGTCTGTATAGATGGCTATAGGTTTGACTATAGCAATAAATATTTCGGTAAGACAGTTGACCGATATTTAAGCAAGTGCATCCCCCTGGCCTTTGGGGGTGATTTAATGGGTGTTCTGTGGGTTATCGGGTCTCGTGCCCGTAAACACTTTAAATTTGCAAAGTTACCAAAATTGGTCGAAACCTATTTTCCATAAGGATTGTGCGGGGTCCTTTGATAATAAATCAGCTGTTTGTTGGGAAGAAAAACGCCGAACCACGTAAACTAATAAAAACTAATAAATTATTTTATATCTTTCTAGTCCAACCAAAATCTTAAAGATAACTCATAGTGAAGATATCACTTCTTATTGCTAGATAGTGTTGTCGTTTAACTGTAGAATTATAACTATTATATATGATAAGAGAAAAAATTTTACTATCATTTTTTTTCAATACTTAAATGTCAAATAGATTTAAATTAAAGGGAAAAATACTGCATTTAGTAATAGAATATTAGATATTAAGGTCAGTTTGTGTTCTTTACTGGTTGAGGATGCGAACACATTTGTCACAGACTTTGTGTGAGATATAATGTAAGCTTACAAATGACATAATCTAGCCAGTAAAGTTGCAATATTACCTGAGCGTGCAAAAAGGTATATTTTACGTCTAGCCTAAATATGCTACACTTGATTATCTGTTTTTGACAGGTGATAGGTAGCCGGTGGAGCTAGTCAGATGACAGTTGTCATTTTGTTAGGTGTAAAAGGTGTAAAACCTTAAAGGTTACTTGTTATATTTTTGTAATTTTTAATGACGTAACAAATTAGGCTTTAGCCTTGATAAAAGGTCCTAAAATAAGAAAAAAAAACGGAAGGTAAAATGGGCTACAATAATAGATTTTTTCAGCTAAGAAAATATCTATAAACCAAACAAAGTATAAAGTAAGTAGCCCATAAAATTAAAAAGAAAATATCAAAAATTTCATGACCGTGTCGCCAGAAGTATGTTTGCTAAATGGGTATCAGTTAGCAAATTGCACATTTTTTATCCAGTTGGCATACTGCTGAAACCTCGACTACGCCGTTACATTCATTTTAGAAAAAGCTGTTAAAGCACAAAAATGAAACAAGGTAACATTGTTAATTAAAAAGCTTATTTATTTGCCTTCGTGGATGTATTTACCATGTAAAACAGAACGGGGATAATGTCGTAATTTAGTTTTTTATTCAAATATAATACTTACTTTATCCTTATTAGTTAAATTTAAGAATTTTTTAAACAGAAAGTACAATTTATGCATAAAAAACCTGAATGTTTCTGAAATAAATCCAGTATTGATCTTTCTAGTTTTCTTACATAATTTTTGTTACAGCTTTTACACTTTTTTTTAGATTTTATCATATTATTTTTGGTAATATCGGTGATCCTTATTTTATATCAACAAATTTAAAAAAAAATATTTTTTACTTAATAATGTTTCAAGGAGTAATCTGACAAACGCATGAATTACACTTTTATAGTTTTTTATCTATTAATTTTATAATATACAGCGTGGGCCATTTTTATGTCGAAAAAAATTGCATTAGATTTTTAATTTCAGATTTATAGGTCTTAGAGGAACTATTAAATACCACAAGAGTCGATTTGGTTTTAGTAGGGTTTGGATCACCATAAAATTTATAATATTTTTTATAATGTTTAATAAAAATATTTATTGTAGTAATTCCAAAAAGTACGAAAAATTATTAATAATCTCTTTACTGAAATATCTAAATATCGTTTACCAGTTAACATATTCCGGTAAAATAGTGTCTAAACCAGCTAATATAAAAACTATTTTACAATAGTTGCTACACCAAACATTGATTTATTTCACGTTTACCAAAATACGTTTTATGACTTCATCTGATGACTGGGTTAAAATTTACATTTGTTAATGTACTATTTACAGTGAGTCTTCTTAAAAATCCCTATTAACAAGCTGTTGAAAAGTGATTGACTAATATGAGTAATACGTAATTTTCGTTAAAAAGCTTCTAGCTTCCATAAGAAAAATGACGTTAATTAAAAATTAGAATAAGTAAAACGTCCAAATCAAAGATCGGATTCAATAAATGTTTTCTACATAAAAAAGTGCATTGAAAAGGTATTTAAAGATTTTAAAAATAATTTCGAACAAAGAAGTTCCAGAGCTTTATAAAATATACCACTTTTCAAATAAAAATATCTGGAAAATAAAAAAGGTAAATACTTCTCAGATAGCCCAATTAATGAACATCTTGACTTTAAAAAAATTCCGGTTATGTTACAGCTCTTTACTTCGATGTTTTAAACATACCCTAAAAAGTACCCTTAATTTTATTCATGGTTTTTTTAAGTAATGGTAAAATGGGATAAAGAATGTTTTATTGTGTATATTTTAGGGATTATTAGTTTTTAAATTATTTTAGGAAAAATGCTATAGAAAAAATTCCAACTAATAAGGTGTGTACACTTTTTCGGTAGAATTTACCCTTTTAAAGGTACAGACTTAGTTTTATCCGAGTATAAATGACGCACAGGGGCAATTTTAAATGCATTTAAATTATATTAGAAATACGCCACCAGCTCCTGATCAAGTCTATGCAAGAACTAGGTTTTTGCACAAAAAAAATGCTGTACTGGTAACGAAATTATGACCTATTATGCTAGTTCTTACAATTAATTTAAAGTTATTTATTGTCAATGATAAAGTTATTGATTCGCATTTATTCCAAGAATATTCAAATGAACAAGTGTACACGGACTTTTATGAAACCAATAACCTTGTTTACTAAACCAGCACATAAATCCTGTCATATGGTTTCATCATAGGAAGCTTTACCCTATTATTAGATACAGGCCCGTCATTATATAGAAATAAGTAAGGTGCAACTGGCCTGCTCGATCTCCAGACCTAAATCCAACTGTTTTTTTTTTGTCGGGCGTTACAAACGACAAAGTTATGTCTAGTGCACCTACAACTCCAGATAACCTGAGAAATAAAATCCGTTCTGCTGGCCTATTAGTAACAATTACAATATATATGAAGAACTTTATAATAATAGAACTTAATAATAATATAGTCCGTAATCAGAGGAGCAATTTATTTTCACGTATTTAAAACAAAAAGCTAATACTACATGCTTACCATGTCATTTACTTAATAATCCCCCTTAACCAAAAAAACTCACTATTTAAATCAAGAATAAATTTCGGAAAACATGTAAGACACCTAAATAAAAGTTTTACAAAACTTTCGCCTGGTCAAATTTATTTTAAGTTTGACCTTCTTCTGTGTTTATTTATCGTTTAAGACGCGTTATTTGGAAGAAAATCAGGATTTTTAAAAATATTTGCATATGATTATGCGTAAAAGTAATATTTGGTCAAGCCCTACAATTCAGTTCTCTGTACTTCTTACTGAATGAACACTGGATGGGGACAGTCCACAAAGGCTAAAATCCTTCTACTGCTTCGTACCCAATGTGTTTAATAAAATAGATATTTACGTTATGAAAATGAACTTTTACAGTATGACTGAGATGTTTACGGACGAAGCGACGAAGAAACCGAGTCTGTCTGGAATTTTGAGACGAATACTGTAAATGTTTTTCGGAAGAATAATGTACAATATTGATTGATTACTGGTGGAAACATTGTCAGTACTGACATAAAATTTAAATTGGACAAAGAGATTGCGCAACTGTCCGGTTTTTATTTATGTCAAGGTGAAAAATAGAGTCAGTTGGAAATTGCTGTTTTTTTACAATCTTTTTTGATAAAATTGACGAAATGTGGGGAGTAGTGGAACTCTGATTCCTAATGAAATTGCGCAAAAAATAAATTAAAAAGGCTACAGGGCAGCTAGTACCAAAAAATTGGAAGATTGGTATGAAAAATGGTTTAATATCAACAAATCCAAATAAAGTTTTTCCGGACTAGTCCGGTATTTTTTTTTCATCGGACTTAATACTGTAAAAGTTCAATTGCCGGACTAAAACCAAGTAACTAAAACTGTGTTTTACAGTACAGTATGAAATAAAATACTTGTTTATACTTGTCAGCGCAAGATCACTTCGAATAAATCACCTTTTTGTTTCATTAAAAGAAGTGAGAAAATAGCGTTATTTTCTTGCCTGGTCACTTTGGATGTTTACAGATTAAAACTATATTAACACCTTCACCAAGGTTCATTTATCAAAATAATACATCCAAAATGCAATGTGAAGTTTACCTTTACAATTTTTATTTTTAATATCTTAAAGCAGAGTTTTTTAACATGATTTTAATATTGTGCTGAAAATATGCCTCTATTTTCTTTTCGCTATTTGCAAAGTGGATTTATTAAAGTTTACAAAGGGAAAACGAAAAACACTCTTGTTGCGCTACATGTGTTGCATGCACTAAATATCAATTAGCAAATTTTCCATTTTAAAATCCAGTTACCATGCGGAAACTCAACGGCTCTGTTAATTAGGTGTACTTTTTTAAAACATGCTGGGTATGGGCGAAAATAAAACACAGTTAGAAGTAGAGACACAATATATATATATATATATATATATATATATATATATATATATATATATATATATATATATATATATATATATATATATATATATATATATATATATATATATATATATATATATATATATATATATATATATATATATATATATATATATATATATATATATATATATTATATATATATATATATATATATATATATATATATATATATATATATATATATAAAAATATATATATATATATATATATATATATATATATATATATATATATATATATATTATATATGTATATATATGTAAAATTTTTTTACATAAATTCAAAATATTCCTGTTTTATATTTTGCACTTTTTATGGGGGAATTTTCTCTATTACTTGTCAAATATATCTGCAAAACTACCAAAACATAGGTAATTTATTATACATATTTTTTTATAATAATATGAAATAAAAACAAAAAATATATATGGTCAGTACGCCTAAAATAGATTTTTAAATAAATTTCGACGGAAAAATCGATATTCTAAAAAATTTCAATTATTTTTAAATCGGTAAAGGCCATGTCTATATAGGCATAGGGTGGCGATTATTATTATTATTTTTTACGTTAACATTACTTCTAGTTTTATTTTTGAAAATTAACATAATTAAATTTTTCATCCAATTTCTAACATATACTCTGTTCACCATTATCTTTAATCGTCCGAACCTCACATACTGTTACTTACCGACACCCAAATAAATTTTAAAACATCAACCAACCACCTCCATTCCAAGGTTACGAACTCATTTCATGTTTTCGTCCCCATGGCGGCGTATGTTCTTTCGTTCGCAACAATCTGGCTTGTGCTAAAGTTTCTCGTCCCGGACCGTGTAGGCCTGATATTCTTTGGCTTTTTAAGGTCTTACCACATATATCTGCTGTATATACTAGTCCCCATCCAACAATAATATCACATTGAGTTAGTTCTTTGACTTCTTCTCAATAAAAATTGCCACTACTATTTCCCAGTTTCCATTGGCCAAAGTAATTGTCCACAATAAAGACTGGCAAGCTTCTAGAAAAACTGACACCCAATGCAGAACAGCCGAAACCTTCGCAACCAGTAGTTCGCTTACCAATCTAATTATGTAACTTACCTGTTTCACTAGTTTTCTCACTTATAATTCAAACCCCCTTGATCTTCTTCTTACTTTCAACCCTGAACTGTACCAGTTATCAGTAACCGCTCCCCTTGGTTGCTCATGGCTTAGTCACCGAATCATACTATACGCATTCTCAAGCAACTAATTACATGCCGCCACGCACAGTCTGGTTCTACAACTCGGCCTACTGGGCTGATATGAGAGATTTATTTGCCATCTTTCCTTGGAATCCTACCAACTTTTTTTTCTCACGATCTTTCCGAAATTTGTAAACAGCTTACCGAAACAATTCAACTTAAAAGACCATAAACCTCCAAATCACAAACCGTGGTTTTCTTAATACCATGACAAAGCCAGATCGTTTTTCTTGATATATTAACAGCATTTGACCATGTCTGGCATCATATACTCCTTAACAGACTTTTTTTTTCGATCTTCTACCTAAGGTTTATTCTTGGCTCTTCAGTTTCTTTTTGTAACAACTTGTATTAGTTATTGTAGGTCATTTTTCCAGCTTTAAAAAAATTAATGCTGTGGTTCCCCAGGTTTCAGTACTGGCACGCACTTTCTTTTTTCACGTCAACGATCTTCTCTCTTTCACAAGTAAACCCATTTGTAGTTTTGCTGACGATAGTACTTTCCATTCTAATATTTAATTTATCAAGCCAACCTCCTGGTCCGATTTGAAAAACCTGCGCAGTATAATGCAGATATCTCTTTCACTAAACGCTATACTCATCTTGGATTGGAGCGCCTAAAATCTTGTTCAGTCTAATGCCTTCAAAACAAAGTCATATCGCGAAAAAAATCTTCCCATGCTCTTCCGTTGCATTTGCCCTGCCAAGTTCTGCAGAACAAAGAGTCATGCAATCTTGTTGCAGTTACTTTTGAGAATAACCTTAACTGGCATAAACAAATTACATCCATAGCCTTAGCAGCTTTGAAAAAGCTTGAATTTTCTTTCGAGCCAGACAGTATTTATCTCCTTTTGGTCGGTATAGTCTGTACGTATCCCAAATCAAACCCTCTTTAGAATATTGTTCTCACGTATGGGAAGTCTCGTCTTCTACATTTAAGCATTATTGATTCCATTTAAAAAAGAGCTGTTAGTATTATTAATGATCTCACGCTTACAAAAAAGCTTCCTGCTCTTGCTTATCGACGGGCTCTAGGGGGTATGTCGCTCTTTTATAGATATTTTAACGACTTCTGTTACGAAGAGTTGGTCAGTATAATTCCTCCTTTGGCAGCTCCCAACAGAGCAACACGTAGTGCCACTTTTATGCATCCTTTTACAGTTCAACTTAAGAAGTACTCGAAATTCCCACTTTGTTCGTTCCCTTATCCCTAGGTTGTACAGATCCCTTTATGAGTCACAATTATATTTAAATGGGCGTGGCAGTAAGTAGAAAAGTCTGGTAATATAAAGCGTGGCGTCTGGCAACCCTATGCGAAAATGGCCTATTTAATTTTTTTTATCTACCTATTTGTAAATTTAAACACCTTTGTTCTTCATCAGTCTTTAAGCGACATCTTTGATTAGGCTGGCAATGTATAGCTGCACGGTTTATAAAAATTTGCAGGTCACTGCAAATTTCTATATACATTTCCGATATTCGATCTCCACAGAGAGTATAGACAGAAAACGCAAGCAAGCAAACTTTGCGTTTTAAGTTCATTTTGTAGATGGCAGCACGATGTGCGGAAAATGAAATACACACGCATACATCCCCCAAAAATAATTACAAACTACAGATATGTATATATATATATATATATATATATATATATATATATATATATATATATATTTTTATTTGTTAATTTTCTTTGACCTTTGCCTTGATATATTGTTTATGGTTTTCCAAAATTTTCTGGATTTTCTTGGGGATAAGGTCAGGCAATATATAAAAACAGTTCCTTACTAAGCAATTTTCGTTCAATTTATGTCAATTACGACGTTTCGGCCTGGAAGGGCCTTCATCAGGTATATAATATGTATTTTTTTTATAAGAACAAATCAATCTGCAATACAAAAATTTTTTTGATTGAAATTTTACCTATACAATATATTAACATTTAATTTTACCTTAAAACTAAACTTTTCGTAAGAAGCCCCTTAGTTTTAAGGTAAAATTAAATGTTAATATATTGTATAGGTAAAATTTCAATCAAAAAAATTTTTGTATTGCAATTGATATGTTCTTATAAAAAAAAAATAATATTATATACCTGATGAAGCCCTTCCAGGCCAAACATCGTAATTGACATAATTGAACGAAAATTGCTTAGTAAGGAATGTTTATATATATATATATATATATATATATATATATATATATATATATATATATATATATATATATATATATATATATATATATATATATATATATATATATATATATATATATATATATATATATATATATATATATATATATATATATATATATATATATATATATATATATATATATATATATATATATATATATATATATATATATATATATATATATATATATATATATATATATATATATATATATATATATATATATATATATATATATATATATATATATATATATCTACAGGACGATAGGACGATAAGACTTACAAAAAACCTAAAAGCGATCCGACCAATATTTTCCAAAAAGTAATAATACCATAATAACACGTTGGGAAAACTCAATGTATATTTCACCTAACACAGCAAAACAACTAAAAATCCAAAATGCACAACCTCCTAGAATATATGGCTTACCCAAACTACATAAAAAAGATATCCCCCTAAGACCAATTGTTTCATGTCTCCAATCACCTTTCGAAAAACTTTCAAAATTTTTAAAAAATATTCTACAAAACATTATAAATAAAAATAACTATTATATAAAAGATTCCGTAGATTTTAAAGATAAAATAAAAAATATAATTCTACCAAACGATTACATATTAATATCCCTAGACGTTGTATCTCTATATATAAACGTACCACTAAATTTAACCAAAGATATAATTAGAAAGAAATGGGACAAGATTCGAAGGTACACTGATATACCAATTAATGAATTTCTCGAAGCCGTAGAACTAACATTAAACTCTACATATTTTCAATACAATGATACATTTTATAAACAAATAGAGGGTTGTGCCATGGGGGCATCAATTTCTAGCGTAATAGCACAACTCGTGATGGAAGACCTAGAAGAAAAAGTATTATCTAATTTAAATTTCCAAGTACCATTTTCTTATAGATATGTAGATGACTGCATTACAGCAGTACCAAAACACATGACACAAGATATACTTAACCATTTTAATAAATACCATAATAAACTTCAATTTACAATAGAAACAGAACAACAAAATAAAATCAGTTTTCTAGACTTAACAATTCACAATAAGAATAATTCTCTAAAGACAGAATGGTATACAAAAGGAACCTGGTCTTCCAGATACCTTAATTTTAACTCACAGCATCCCATTTCCCAAAAAAAATCGGTAACTATTGGCCTCGCTGATCGAGCAATTAAATTATCCAGCCCGGAACTTCGCGAAAAATCTATAGAAAGAGCAAAACAAGCCCTTAGACTAAATAATTATCCAAATGACTTAATAAATAAAATTTTCAAAAAACGCATTCATATGTTCTATAATAAATGCCAACCGAAGACCAATGTAAATAAGCAAAACTACCTTTCTCTACCCTACATTCCCAGGCTGTCAGAAAAAATTATTAATACATTTAAAAAACACAACATTAAAGTTGCGCATAAAGGATTTAATCTTTTAAAAAACAATTTTAGTAGTTTAAAAGCAAAAATCCCCAAAACAAAAAAGAGTAACATTTGTATCAAATCCCATGCAATGATTATAACGGCGTATACATTGGACAAACAAGTCAACTCTTAAAAAATCGGTTAAATGGGTACAAGTATGACAAAAAAATAGAACGGCTTTGTCCAATCATATGGCAAATAATAACCATACTTTCGACTATGAAAACGTAAAAATCCTACGTACGAAAAATCATCAAAAAAGGGAGCTATACGAAATGATTGAAATTCAGAAAAATCCAAAAGCGTAAACTCTAAATCAGATACCAAAGGTTTAAGTAAAATTTATTATATTATAATTAATTAGTCAAAAAATAAAACTTGATTTCGGTGATGCATAAAGGTGTATTATTGATAACAAGGAATTATTCTACAAAAAAAAAACAAAAAATATAAAAAAAGAACTAAAATTCCAACAGATAGATTTGTATTGACTTCAGTAGCTTTATAAACATATACACATACATGTCATGTTCGTCTTATAAATATTTCAGTTATTTGTTCTTTATAGTAATTGTGTGCCGTAGCAGTGTCTGTTTGTTTATGTTTTTAAATATGCAGGATAATGCACTGACATGAACCCTTCTTTTGCAGGTAAGCCAAGTTGTTATTGTATTTGTATCGTTAAATTCTGAAACAAGCGGTTTTTATTCTCTTTTAGTTGTCTTTTCTGATGAAGGTTAAAGTCTACCGAAATGTCAAAATTTAAATTAAAATGTAGTTATCACACAAAACAAGATCATTTTTTTCCCGAATCCAATTCCCAAGAAAAAATTTTCATTTAAAATATATATAATATATATATATATATATATATATATATATATATATATATATATATATATATATATATATATATATATATATATATATATATATATATATATATATATATATATATATATATATATATATATATATATTGTTCCGTGACACCCCGTATAAAAACACGGATCCTGGTTTTACACCTTTTTATTGGATATCTGGTTTACAAACGTTTCTATGGTAACACTTTAACGTAACGTAATAATGACAACTGTTTAACCTTTAACTGTCTGTCAACTTCTTAACTCGTCGGAATCAAAACTAAAACTGGCCCGTGCGGATTTTCCTCGCGCTTTTTATAGTGAAGTGGAAGAGAATGGAAAAGTCTGGAAAAGTCTAGAATTAGCTAGAAGGATTCTTTTACTACAGGATGTAAGAAAAGTGTAAAAAGGATGTCTCCAGCGCCCTCAGGATAATCCGCAATGACCGTCGAAAAAGGGACAAACTAAGGTAACCTATTTTAAATAAATTATTAACCTAAATAAAATAATTCTAACCTTTTATATTTCTAATAACTAAACACTAACTAAAGTCTGTAACATTGCCCCCTCCCAAGTTTTGATCGTCTCGATCAAGTATCTTCTCGATCTTGATAGCGACACAGCCGTTCTAGATGTACAACTTTCATCTTCGCCTGTGGGCACTTCTGAATTCGGTACACCAGATCATTAAGCCGGGTTACTACTTTATATGGTCCCTCCCATGACTTCTGCAGTTTCGGTGAACGCCCCTTGGTTCTTCTTGGATTGTATAACCAAACCTTTTCACCGACAATGAATCCCTTATGATTAGCTTTCAAGTCATAGCGGGACTTCATACGGTCACTTTCTTTTTGTAGCTTATTGCGAACCCCTTCGTGTATTTCTTGCAGCTGTTTACTGAGTTGACTTACATAATCTTCTGCTGGTTTTTCATTGGTAGAAGGTCGTCCAGTAAGTAAATCAACTGGAAGGCATAACTCCGCTCCAAAAATGACTTTTGCAGGTGACGTTCCAGTTGTTTCGTGAACTGCGGAGCGATAGGCTAGTAAAAACGGCTGTATACAGGTGTCCCAGTTACTTTGTTGGTCATTTACCTTAATTTTCAGGTAGTTATCAAGAGTTCTGTTAAATCTTTCAACCATTCCATCTGACTGGGGATGAAGGGGTGTAGTTCTGGTTTTATGGATACCCAGGCGATTACAGAGGTTTTTGAATAGATCGGACTCAAAGTTTCTACCTTGATCAGTATGTATTTCTCTTGGTACTCCATATCGGCAAATCCATTGTTGAAATAGTACGTCGGCAACAGTGGTAGCTTCTTGATTTGGTATTGCGTAGACTTCTGGCCATTTGCTGAAGTAATCCATCGCTACCAAAATATAGCGATTCCCAGATTTACTTGTTGGAAATGGTCCTGCTATGTCTATGGCAATTCTTTCAAAAGGTGCTCCTACATTGTATTGCTTCATCTTGCCATGGCTTCGTGTCTTAGGTCCCTTGCTGGAGGCGCAGTCCTTACACCTTCTGCACCAGTCTTTGACATCGGCACGACTTCCCAGCCAGTAGAATCTTTCTCGAACCTTTTCCAGAGTCTTCATAACTCCGAAATGGCCACCTCCTATACCATTGTGCAAGGCTTGCAATACTTCTGGAATCCTTTTGGTGGGTAATATTGTTTGATAGGTATAGCTTTTGCCGTCAGAACTTTCCCAGACTCTTTTTAATAGGCAATCTTTCATTATTAAAGAGTCCCATATGGCCCAGTACCCTTTAAATCTCGGAGACTTTGAAGCTATTCTCTGATATGGGGGTCTTTCTGAATTTTCTGTCTTAAGTTTCACAATATCTCCAAGATCAGGATCCTCTTGTTGTTCTTTTGCGAGGATTTTAGGGTCCCATTCTTGAGAGCACTGGATGCGTGTTCTTCGGCAGTGAAATTCATCGGGATCTTCTTGTTCTTCACGTCTACTGCAATGTTTACAATCTTCGGGGCAAGGTCTTCTTGATAGAGCGTCAGCATTCTTATGGTTCAATCCTCTTCGATGTTCAATTTTAAAATCGTATTCTTGAACACGTTGTAACCATCGTGCTATCTGACCTTCGGGATTCTTGAACTGAAGCAACCATTTAAGTGATGCATGGTCAGTCCTCAGGTGAAATTTCTGGCCATAAAGGTACTTATGAAAATGTTCCAGAGATTTGACGATAGCTAGAAGTTCTTTTCTAGTCACACAATAATTTCGTTCAGGTTTTGAAAGAACTTTGCTGAAATACGCTATCACTTTTTCTTGGCCATCTTGTATCTGTGACAAAATTCCACCAATGGAAGTATTGCTTGCATCAGTGTCCACAATAAAAGTTTGATTGGGTTGTGGATATGACAACACTGGGGGATTGCAAAGGGCTTTTTCAGTTGTATAAAGGCTGCTTCACAATCTTCGGTCCATTCATAGGTTTTGTTGTTCTCGGTAAGTCGATGTAATGGTCTTGCAATGTCAGCAAATCCATGTATAAATCTTCGATAGTAAGTGCACAATCCCAGGAAACTTCTAATTTCATGCTTGTTTTTCGGTGTAGGCCAGTTTCGGATAGCTTCTGTCTTTTCTGGATCGGTTTTCACTCCTTCTTCAGTAATTATGTGCCCCAGGTATTTAACTTCTTTTTGAAAAAGGTGACATTTCTTTGGACTAAGCTTCAGCTGGGCAGATCTTAGCTTCTGAAAAACCTCTTCAACATTTTTCAGGTGGTCTTCAAATGTTTTTCCAAGAATAATAATGTCGTCTAGATATACCAGGCATGTTTTCCAAGTTAGTCCCCGTAATGTTAACTCCATCAATCGTTCAAAAGTAGCAGGGGCATTGCATAGACCAAATGGCATAACATTAAACTGCCACAGTCCGGTTCCGGTCGAGAAGGCAGATTTTTCCTTATCTTCAGGATGAAGTTCTACTTGCCAATAGCCACTTTTCAGGTCTAAGGTCGAAAACCATTTTGAACCCGTCAGCGTATCTAGAGTATCGTCTATTCTTGGTAATGGAAAACTGTCCTTCTTCGTGACGTCATTAAGTCTTCTGAAGTCAACACAAAATCTGGTAGAACCATCTTTCTTTTTAACCAGGACTACTGGAGATGACCATGGACTCTGGGATGGTTCTATAATGCCTTGGTTTTGCATGTCTCCAATTAACTTCTCAACTTCGTCTCTTTTAGCCAAAGGAATTCGTCGTGGTGGTTGCCTTATTGGTGCCGCATCACCTGTATTTATTCGATGTTGAACTATGCTGGTTTTTCCCAAATCCTTTTCAGCGAGAGAGAAAACGTCTTGATTTCTTCTTAAAAGGTCTTCCAGCTTAGTAACCTGCACTGGATTTAGCAGGGCCTTTGATGAAATCACCAGGTCTTGCAGAGCATCAGGTAGTTTACTTGAGGCAAGTTCTACAGGTTTAGCAAAGGTATTGGTAACTATCATATTAGCAGGTTGATAGGTACCAATTTTGTCACCCTCTTTGACTTGTTGAGAGTAGTCCTTTAGGTTCATCATTCTGACAAATACCGTATTTCTTTTGTTTTGCGTCAGAGTTCTTGCGGGTAGAATTCCTTTAGCGTATAGTGGACTATTTTCAATTGGTTCGACTAATAGGATTTCACCTTCTTCTGATTCTTCACACCTTGCTTGGATAATGACTTCTGAATTTGGGGGTAGTATGACATCTTCTGTAAGTACAACTTCTCGAATGGATGCTTCATTGTTCCGTGGGGTCTCATTACAATCTCTTCATTATTAGTTCGCAGTATTCGTTGTGGAAGGTCAAGTACAAACTTCTGATGTTCCATAATGTCAAGGCCAAGAATAACTTCATCCATTATGTCAGCAACAAACACAACGTGTATAAAGGTTGTCGTCCCCAAGGTTATTCTGGCTTCATGTATTCCTTGAATTGGTATGACTTCTCCATTAGCAGATTCCAAAATGTAATTTTTCTCTGGACGGAATATTTTGCAGTGGGCTACGATGTTCGGCCTTACGATAGTATGTGTGGAACCAGTATCTAGAACCATTTCACATTCCCGACCGCATATATTTCCAGGTACTACCAAGCTGGAGCCGTTGTTTTGCAGCCGGGATACTCTTATTATTGTCGTTGATGGGGCTTGGTAGCACCTAGCCAGCTTTCTTAAAGCTGGCTACTGGGTTTTCCGAACTACTGGCAGGGACATTAAATCTGGTACAATTTCTTTGGACATGCCCTCTTTACCACACTTCCAGCAACAGATGTTATTTCTTCGTCTAAATGTCATGTGCTGTCTTTTTCTGTTTGTTTTTTAAGGAATATCTCTTGCAACTCCTTCATCACTCTTGCAAAATCATTATTTGAATTTTCATCTTCTGGAACAAAGTTCATCCTTCGAACTCTTGTCTGACCTCTGGATGTTTGTTTAGCTGTTTCAAACTGAAGTGCATAGGCAAGAGCTTCGGATATTTTCTTAAGTCTAGCCATTCTTAACGCCTGGTTCATATCTGGATCACGTAAGCCTTCAATAAAACTACCTACTGCTAATTCTTGTTTAATTTCTTCTGGGTAGGCTGGATATGTCAAATTAATTAGCCGTACGATATCCGCTTCATACTCCTGAAGGCTTTCATTGTATCTTTGTCTTCGTCCTTGAAGCTGAGCTTTATAAACCTCCTGTAAGTGGGCTTCACCGTATCTCATTTCCAGTAACTTTACAATGGATTCATAGTCACATTGTTTTGCTTCGGGAATATTTCTTAACACTTCCATGGCTTCACCTCGAAGAGCAAGTACTAGAGCTCGTGCCTTTTCTGGTAAACTCCAATTGTTTCCATCGGCAGCAGCTTCAAACTGTCGAAGATATGTAACCCATGGTATCTTGCCATCAAAAGTTGGTGGTTTCATAATAGTTGTTACGGTACCACTTTCTGAGACGACGCCTGTACTAGCTAGCTTTTGAATTTGTCGTTGTAAATGTTGCACTTCCTGTTGTATTTGGCCTTGGACTTGCTGAACATGACTTTCAACTGTCTGTACGGTGTGCTGTATTACTTCTATTTCCTCTTTTACATCTTCTTTGGAAAGTTTTACCTCAAGTAACATTTGTTTTCTCATCTCATCTTGGCTTTGATAAAATTCTCCTTTTAGGTTTTCTCGGATCTTTACCATCTTTTCTTTCAGCTCTTGTTTCATCTCTGCTTGGCTTCTTTTAATGTCTTTTTGGATTTTCTCTATTTGCTGTCGTGTTTCTTCTTGACTTATTCGAATTTGGCTCTTCATTTCTTCTTGACTTTTCTTCATTTCCTCTTGATTGGTCTTCATTTCTTCTTGACTTCTCTTCATTTCGTCTTGACTTCTCTTCATTTCTTCCTTTAGGTCTTTCTTCATGGATTCTTGACTGGTCTTCATTTCTTTCTTCAGATCTTCTTGGCTGGTCTTCATTTCTTTCTTCAGATCTTCTTGGCTGGCCATCATTTGCTTCATCAGTGCGGTTAATTCTTCCATAGCTGCTGTTTGCTGTCTGGTCTCAATAGGCATTCAAATATTTTTAATCGCTTTCACTTTCTTGTAGGTCCTCGTTCCGCTTCTGACACCAAATGTTCCGTGACACCCCGTATAAAAACACGGATCCTGGTTTTACACCTTTTTATTGGATATCTGGTTTACAAACGTTTCTATGGTAACACTTTAACGTAACGTAATAATGACAACTGTTTAACCTTTAACTGTCTGTCAACTTCTTATCTCGTCGGAATCAAAACTAAAACTGGCCCGTGCGGATTTTCCTCGCGCTTTTTATAGTGAAGTGGAAGAGAATGGAAAAGTCTGGAAAAGTCTAGAATTAGCTAGAAGGATTCTTTTACTACAGGATGTAAGAAAAGTGTAAAAAGGATGTCTCCAGCGCCCTCAGGATAATCCGCAATGACCGTCGAAAAAGGGACAAACTAAGGTAACCTATTTTAAATAAATTATTAACCTAAATAAAATAATTCTAACCTTTTA
>JAHBCN010012191.1:0-27663 GCA_019359885.1 Listronotus oregonensis
TTATCAAAATTTGAAAATAAAATATATTTTTCCTTAATTGGACTTATCTTATGACATAGAAACGGAAATATAATATCCTAAATTAATAATAATATTTTTATATAAGCTTTAAACACGTCAAAACCTGGAACCCTATATTAATAATTATTACCAGTTTGATTTTGTTTGTTTTTAACTGGTTAAAAACGAGTAAAAGAAAAAATAATACCCATAGTTGTCAGCGATTTCATATGTGACTAAAAAGATCTATAAAGTATTTTGGCACAAAAGCTATAAAAATTCTTATATTTAAAAACTTAAAAATATGTATATTTTTATAAAATCTTCCACAGTAATTATTGAGTTTTCTCTGTTATTGGGTTGAATGTAAATATTTATCATTATTTGTAAAATGAAATATACAGGGTGATTCATGAGGAAATGTTAATACTTCAGGTACCTATTCAGGGTCTGTATTTCGGAAACGAAGGCCTTGCTGACCCATATTTGTATAGACTTTTATGTTTTTTTTTTGGACCCTGACTACGTACCTGAAGTATTAACATTTTCTCATGAATCACCCTGTATTTTATATTTAATTTCTCAATTAGACCTATTACATAGAAACGGAAATATTATACCCTAAATTAATAATAATATTTTTACAAAAGCTTAAAACACGCCAAAACCTGGAACATTATATTAATAATTACCAGTTTGATTTTATTTTTTTACTGTAAGAAAAAACGAGTAAGAAAACATTCATAGTGACTAAAAGGAAGTATTTTGGCACAAAAGCTATTAATAATCTTTTGTTAAAAAAAAGTTTTTACTTGAAATTGAATTCTTAATATTAATCAAAATGTTAACTATATTTTATATTATCTATATTTCAATACGATTTTGTCTATAACTAAATCCCCATTTGTTATCTAATAGTATAAGTTATTGCTTATACTATTAGATAGTTGATAATGGTAAAAAATAGAGGAACTGCCCATAAAAATGAGTGCGATAGCTCATTCGATCATCCTTAAACAAAAAATTAAATTTTTTCATTTTTTCTTTAAGTTATACAATTATTTTAAACCAAGTGTTAATTTTTTTAAAAACTTTTATGGCGTAATCTTATAAGATATATTTATAAGAAGGGCTTCACAAAGTGAAAAACGGAAATCTTTGAAGTATTCTGAATATACCATATTTTTTTTTTCTTATTTAATGTTTAGTTCCCCAAAAAATAATTTAGTGTGACTCGATTTTGACACTACGCGAGCGTAACCAAAAATGTCACTCGGAGGCCGATTTTCAGCGTTAAATTAAATTTATAAATAATGGAAATAGAGTTTATATGATATTTAATTTTTTTTAGGAGCAGTGTCTCTATTTTTCACCATTTTTAACTTATGCTTAGATTATAAATCTAGACAGACTCTGTGACTTGTTATGTTAAAGTAAAAGAAATTTTATATTAATATATTTAATTGTAAAAATGCTAAAAAATCTAAGCAAATGTTAAGGTCAAATTTTAGTTATTAAAAAAAAACAATATAATTGTTTAATTCGTTTATTAAATAAAAATATAAATTATGTACAAGGTTAAAATAACATACAAAACATGGATTTTCCATATTTTTTTCCAAAATAAATTAAGGATATGGCATCAATAAACTATTTCAGAACACCTGCTACATCCTTAAACTATTTAAGATATTTCAGTAAGTAGTGAATCACATTTTATTCGTTCGTTTTAAATAGATTTTTGTAGATCAAAATCGGTAATTTTCTGAAAAGCATTTTGTCTTTGGGAGGGCTGTTTCTGGAAAGCGTTTGCTTGGTATTGATTTGTGTATTGAGTTTGAGCTTGAGCAGGCTGGGCTCTGGCGATTATATCCAAGGATCTCTGAATTTCAGCTGGAACTGGTGGTGGAGTGGGAATATGAGCACCTTCAGCTCTGAAACCATTTTCATCAGCAACCCAGTTAACGGTTATTGGAGTACCTAAAATATAAAAAAATATTTAAAATTCAGTTTAAAAAATGTAATAATGAGTTTAAGTCATTTGAAAAGTTGTATTTAGAGGCAAGAGAAGAGGTTGAATCTATTACTAATATTCGTAATATTTCTACGTTATTAAATAGGTATAATTTTTTGGTTTTGTCTGAATTTTGTTGATAAATTAATTTTTATGTGTCATTTTAAAATCTGAAATCTTTTAATTTCAAAATATTAAATTTATTTTGGGATACGTTAAATTTTAAAATAATGAACCATTCGAAAACAATGTATTTAAATTTTTTAATAGCCTCAAAATCTTTGCTGATTTTAGTAATAAGTAGGCAAGTTGATATTAATACTCTAAACAAGTTTATTATTATTTAAATTATTCCCCGTCTAAAACAACAAGATGTGTTTTTAACCGTGTGACAGTCGTACGGCCAATAAATATAGTGCAGATAAGGATTATACATTGCATAAATTAAACGATCCGTGTTTATAACTTATTCTTAAAAAAACTCTAAATACCGAACTGTAATATTTTAAATAGACGTATGTATGTATGATGATGTCAAGTTATGATATTAACATTATATTTTACATTAACACACCCTGTATATAAATTACGAAATTTTAGAACATTATTTATCCTGTTTCAGAATACATAATTTATTTTGTCTAGGATTAATTATTTCATTATGAATATCTGGTATTATCCCATGTAGAAGCAATGCTTATTGTTTTTTTTATATTATTTAAATGATCCTTAATAAATTCAAAATACAGAATTAAGTACTACAAAAGGTGACATTTATTTGTTTTCGCACCAAAATAGAATGTATTGGCCCTTTGTATTTATAAAGATGGCAATAAAATTACATTTTCTGAATTTAAGCAATTTAGTTTATTTTCATCTATATAAAAAGGAGGGCCAATACATTTAATTTTCGTACTTTTATCATAAGCCTAAACATGTGCAGACAAACTAGTCTTGATTTTTAAAACAAAGAAGAGTTTAGTTTAGTTTACTAATCAACTATGTATTATTAGAAAGATTTACAAAAAAATAATAGATATTAAAAAACCCGGCACCCGCAGTCCCCAGGTAATCAGGCTTTATACAAGCCAACATGAGTTGTCCATAAATATAACAAACAAGGAACCAACCGCAGAATCAATCGAATGCATTAAAAATTCAAAGTTGGTCAATAATTGCAAAAAGCAGTGTTAAGCCGCGTTTACACCAAAGTCTTCCACTAAGTTTTCCACAAGTTGCGGCAATTTGTTGCTTTTTCTATAAAATACAGCAACTTTTTCTGTCTTCCACTTGTCGACAGACAAATCTTCCATTTAATTTTAGTTTCCCCGAGTGTCGATACAAGATCAAATAAGTTGACAACAAAGTTGAGAATTTGTTGCTGGCGTTTGCGCAAGCAACTTTTAGAAACTGTCATAGAACTGAAGAACTACTAATAAACCTTCGCCAATTTTAACAAGTTTTCCACTTGTTTCTAAATTTAAGAAAGCAATTTTAGTTTTCTAAAAAAATCTTTCCACCTTGTGCTCAATTTGAGAAGTGCAACTTTTAGATGACAGCTTTTAGTTTCCTACAAACGATCTTATGTCAACTTTTAGTTGTCAACTTTGGTGTAAAAATATCAAAAAAAGTTGACAACTAAAAGTAGAAGATTAGATCTAATTTAAGAAAAGCAACTTTTAGTTTTTTACAAACAATTTTTCGTCAACTTTTAGTTGTCAACTTTGGTGTAAACGCGCCTTTAGAATATTGGTTTATTTTAAACTGAAAATTATCAAGGAAACATTTTTAATGCTTATCAAGCGGTAACAAGAGTAAATCAAGATTGAAATGCCAATTTTGATTTTGCTACCCCTTGCTGAGCATTCAAATGTTTGTTAAAAATTATTTTTTATTTTTGGAATTTCAATACTTAAAATAAGTCGATGTTTATTCAGTATAAGCTTGCGAATAAAGGAACCCATACAGTATACAGTTAAATGGTCTAAAGATTCCGTTTTGGATTATAATATTATATGATTTTAAATATTATTTTATGACTTAACAATATAACTGTTATTTAAATAATATGTATTTGTTTGTATTGAAAGCCCAAATTAGTAATAAACATGTAATAAACCGATACTTTCCAAAAACTTTTTCTAAGATCTTACAAAATCCGAATTATCTGCAATGGTTTGCACAGCAATAAGATTTTTGGTTAATAAGGTAATATTATAAAATTCTATTACGAGTTTCATCTTTTGTTAGTTATTTGAAAGTAATTATTATGTTTCGATGCATAAAATAATAATGTTTTTCAACAGATGAGGAAAATATTATCGTAAATTTTGTCATCGATAATTTATGTTAAGATTTTGTAATTACTATAAAAACACATTTTAAAGCAAGCAATGGCCTTTTTGCATTTAAATAACGCTTATCGTCAGGTTAGCGAAGTTAGGCCGGGTAAAATTAATTTTCCGATGGGTTACCATAAGCGTTAAAAAGGGGTTGGGCGAAAAGTTTAATTAGTTATTTAAATAACGTTTGTTATGACACTACCGCTAAAAGGTGCTGTAAATTCTGCATGATTCGGTACTTGGGAAAAAATTGGTTAAACATCTGAAAACACTGGACTGACAACAACAGCGATTAAAGACATCATTAAAGAATACTCCAATCGACTGTTTAAAGGAAAATGGGATGATAGTACGAACTGCAACTTTGCAAAAATAAGGCTAAGCTATCCAGACAAGTCAATAGCAAAAAAAACCTTATGATGTCCAGAAGGAACCTCCGAACACTAACGGGTGTTCTTACTGGCCACTGCGGGCTACGAGGACACCTATTTAAAATGGGTCTAACGAACACAGGTTTATGTAGAGGATGTGAACAAGAAGATGAGACTGCGGAACACATTCTTTGCGATTGCCCCCCCTCAGATTTGAACGGAACTCCATGATGGGCAAAAACTGGCCATTACTGGCCGAAATTAGAGAGATTCCACATAAAGACGTCATCAACTATTTTAAATCAATAGGTTGGACGACGCAGTGAATCTCCCGGATACAAGAGGAAGCACAAAGCACCTACTGAGATCTAGGTGCAGTGGTATATTACCACCCTCTGAACATTCAGATCAGAACATCTAAAAACTCACCCACGTTACCTGATACTGAGGCTTTATATAAGCCTTCGTAGCCTGTCCTAAAGATAAAAAAGCAGCATTTGTATAAAAATATAATCCAAGGACTATTTTAAAAAACCTATTGAATTAAGATATTTTAATTCTTTAATTCTGTAATAATTTTAAATTGCCTTTATTTTTTTGCGTCTTTTTGATCCATTTTAAACGAATATTTTTAAATGTTATTTTTAACCATGCCTCGTCACCTACTTTCTAATGCTTTTCTCCTTGGTCATCTTTTTGACCACTTAAATTATAGGCCTAGCTGGCCGGATAATAATTATAATTTTAACTTAAAATTATAGTGATTAATAAACATTTGATTACATTATTAATCTTATGAATATCCTGCTTAAATTAGTTCTGATGATTATAATAATTAGATGTACTTACCATCAGGAGCAGTGTAGGAATAAGATCCTTGAAGAACTTCAGCTTCGGCATCTTTTTGTCCAGGATTTTTTAGGTAGCCTTGTGCTTGAGCCTGAGCACCATCTCCGGAAACATAGCTAAAAAACAATACCTTATAGTACATGATTTAATTAGGAGGCGAGCTTTACTCATCTGTCAACTGGATAAAAACTTTTTTTTTTAAATATAATACGTAAATAAAAGTATCTCAGATGGGTTGCCTAAAATATTATGGTCAATTATTATAAAACGAAAACATTTTAGATACTCCTTGTATAATGTTAAGTCTTATTTTTTTATTCTACATGGCATTACCAATATACTACTATTTTTTTTTATAAATAAATATTTTAAGAATTTATTTAAATTTTAAAAAGCTTTATTTATAAAATTTAAAAAATAATATTTTCAGTGGTATATTAGTACTGCTGTGTAGAATGAAAAAATAGAATTAACATTATACAGGGAGCATCAAAAGTTTTTCAATTTTTTTTCGCTTTACCCTTACTTTCTTATTATATTTAATAAAAAATAGATGTCACCTGGTTGGCAGATGGGTGAATTTTGTCTTTAGTTTGCATTGTAGGCCATTAATAAGAGGTGTAATTATTTTTACGTAATATTAGGTAACAATTATTATAATGCATTTACTCAGCTAAATTTCTTATCATCATTAAACAATTCCGTAACGACTCGTTATACACAGAGATATATGATGATGTCTTTTTTCATTTTGAGTTGTTTTAAAACATTTTCGTTTGGGTCTCTCAATGATCTAATAAAAGTTTTAGTCATTGTATAGATCTTCCCTCATAATAAATAAATTAATCAAGACATTGTGCTGCTACTTAAGGTAAACAATATTAATATGACTTATTTTAATCGACTTTTTAGTAATTATTAAAGGATGCCCACTACAAGTATGTTTTAACAGTATATTTTTAGTACTGGAGATAAAACTTGTGACCATTATTCTTTACAATTTTAAAATATTTATTTAACATTCCAGCTTTGAAAATATAATGCGCTTTGTGCTACGGAAATTCAAGGAAGATATGCTTAAAATTATTTTTAAATCCTAAAAGGCATGACAAAAATTATGTTTTTAGGTATAAAAGATAACTGCTTTAGATGTAAATGTTCAACATCGCACAGATTATAAATGTTTGTTTCATTTTTGCTTTAATAAAAAAAACTGAACTTGGCTAAAAAAAGCTAAAAAAAAATCATCAAAAGTTTGTATGCCATATTTACCTAGTTTATCTTCCTCAAAAATATCTTAAAGAAACATAATAATGAGCAATTCTGAAAAAACCAATATTGAAGTAAAATGTTCTGTTTTGTGCTAGGAACTTTGGTGAAAAAATATTTGGTTTTATATTTAGAACTCATATTGCTGTCCTTAAAAACAAAAATTTCTAAGAAGTTTAATTCACCTATTTCTCCAAATTGTAACATAACGATTAAATCAAAACTTGCAAACATCAATATATTTTTGTGTTAAAAATAAATTAGTTAATTATATTTTTTTCTTATTATCATTCGGTATAAAAAGAACTATTTATCTATAGTTAAATTCACTTTTTATAAGGCGCCTCGTAACTAAATTATGATAATTTATTTTAAATGTTTCTAGATATTTTAAACATTTACCTAATTACAAACTAATGTCGAAAAGTAAAAGTAAATCAAGTCATAAGTTTTTCCAAATAGACTATTATTGACGGGTTTTTAAATCTTGAACATAAATACTTTACATTGAAATGTTTATCTATAGAAATTTTCCCAATAAAAACATTAAAAGGAAGTAGTTGCATAACAGCATAGGAACAAAAATAATTTTATCACAAATTTAATGTCAACGAAATATATAAAAAAACACTTAAAGGCAGGTTTTTCGTCATGAAATAATACTTTGGTGTTATAGGTGTTTGTTTGAAAAGAGTAAATCCTAGCCAATACGTCCTGTTGGTCACGAAATTCTTCAGCTTTTCGAGAAATTTAACTTACTATTGTTTTTTTTAAATATATGGCAATATACATACAGGGTGTCCGGTAAGTATATGGCATACTCTCGGAAGCATATAGAAGAGGTCAAAATAACCCTAATTTGTCATAGAAAAAATTTCCCAAAGTGCTCCCTAACGAAGATACAGAGTCTCAAAGGGGTACTTAACCATTTATTTTTTTGTCTCTAACTTTTGAACCGACTTGTATAATTTAATGAAATTTTAATATGTTATAAAGGTCATAGATACTCATAAAACCATACTCCAGTAGATGGTTTACATAGTCAGGGAAGTCAGGAACGTTGCCACCACACTCGTTGGGCCATATTTTTGACAGGTGTTATCTTACAGAAGTGAAAATTGATTTTTTAAATACTTTCCTCTTTAAAAAAGGTACTTTACATTTGTTTAATAAAATTAGCCGTTTTCGAAAAAATTAAATTTTTGTTTAATACACAGATGAAAAATAAATCAAAATGTACTTCTACAATAAAACACAGTTGTTTTAATTTGGCTAACAATGTGTTGTTGACAACACTTTTCAAAATTGTCTGATTAAGTAGGAAGTATTGTACAAGAATTGAGTAATGGGGCCTTATTCCTATAGCGTCGTGGTGGAAGAGAGCCACACCAAGAAGAGCAGGAAACGTTTAGTAAGAAGAGGAAATTCTGAATGATATTGCTGAAAATCCTTCTAATAGTGTAAGAAAGCTGGCGGCCCAAGTTAGTGTGTCAAAATGGGTTGTTCATGAAACCCTTTAAGAACAACTGCTACATCCCTATGATGTCCAAAAGGTACATGCTATGTATCCCTCTGATTATTCTGCAAGAGTAATTTACGGAAACTGGTTTTGCAACAATTTAGGCAAAATCCACATTTTACTAGTATTGTTTTGATTACAGACGAAGCCGGTTTCACCCGAGACGGTGTAGTGAATTGCAATGGTACAGACAAAGCACCAACAAAGATTCATGGTTAACGAGTGGGCGGGGATTGTTGGGAATCATTGGGCTCCTCTTCATTGAAGACAGATTAAGGTTTTTTAGACAATGTGGCTCTTACAAATTAGAAATCAAATGTGGTTTATGCATGGCGGTGCACCCCCATTTAGCAATTTGGTTCGTCAGCACTTATCAAATATTTTTGGTGATCGATGGATAGGACCAAAAAGGCCCAAGGATTTCTTTTTTTTTTGGGGAAATTTATAGAGGCTTGTATATTCAACACCAGTTCACATCAGGAAAGCCCTGATAGAAAGAAGAACATACCATTGCAACGAAATTCGAGCCAATCCTGGAATGTTGTTTAGAGTACAACGAGAAAACATTCGTCGAATAAGAAAATGTATAGAGTATAAAGGTACAAGGCGCCCATGTCGAAAATCAGCTCAAGCTTGTCTACTGAGAGGCAAAGCTTTAACATTTTTAACATTCTTGCGTTTAATAAATGATTTTTAATTTTTTTGACCTGCTTAAACGTGTTATATAAAAACTAAATTTTTCAAAAAACGGCTAATTTTATCGAAACAAATGTGTAAAGTATCTTTTTTAAAGAGCAATGACCAAAGAATTAAAGAAAAAAATACCTCTGTAAAATGACACCTGTCAAAAATATGGACCAACGAGTGTGGTGGCAAGTCCGTTCTTGACTTCCCTGACAATGTAAACTATCTACTGTACTATGGTTTTATAAGTCTTTATGGCCTCTATAACATATTAAAATGTTATTAAATTATCCAACTCGATTCAAAAGTTAGAGTCAAAAAAGTAAATGGATAAGTGCCCTTTGGAACTGTGTATCTCCATTAGGGGGCACTTTAGAAATTTTTTTCCTATGACAAATTAGGGTTATTCCCCTATGTGTTTTCAAAAGTATGCCATTTACTGGACACCCTGTATAATACAACACCGCTATAGGCCGCAGACACCCTTAACAATAAAACAGCAACTCTGCATCTAAAGCGGTGTGATTATTTCTAACGAGGATAAAACACGCTGTAAACGTCCTAGCCAGACCCGAAGCTTTTCAATCGTACCTACCAGGATCCTCTTCTTTTTATTGGAAAGCCTTTACGCTCAAAGAAATTCTATCCTTGTTTTATTATACTATAAAACAAGGCTTAATTATTTAAAATTTGATTAAGCTGGAATTTTCGTAGTCTTTAAAAAAAATGCTGTGTGAAGTTTATAATAGTGCAAGCAAATTTTATATGCATAAGTCAGCTTTTTTACGTTGACTAGAACTGCCAAAGCACTTTAAAGGTAAGCCTGTGTTTTAGATATACCTGTAGCTGAATGATCCATCAGGGTTAATTTCGTTAGACTCGGATACAATCGGAACGGCAGGCTGAGTATTATAGGTCTGCTGTTGTGGCTGTCTGTACTGCTGTTGTGGCTGTCTGTACTGCTGTTGGTATGGTGGTTGTCTATTAAACTGTGCTGGAATAGCTACAGCTGAAGCCAAAATGCATCCTAAAACGATCTGTGAAAAAAGATTATATTTAAAAACCCTTTAGTTGCGTCGGTTTTACGTAAACATGCCAATTGTACACAATATCAAACATCCTAACTTGTCATTATTTTTTGAAGAAAGTGAGGTATTTCAATATACCTTCAGGGATTATAAATGACATTTTATTAAAGTTAAACTACGATAATAAACGCTTAATTTTAGTTGTACAAGCCGTTTCAACAAGTTTTCAATTTAATAAGTTTGCGACAGTCGTTTTTTGACAGTTTTGAATGTAATAAAATAATTTTTTAATTACCAGAAAAAATTACTATAGTTCCCTTTAAGTAAAACGTATCTTTAAATATATTCAAAAATATCACAAAACCAGTCAAAAATATATATGCAGTTTTTTTATTTTTAAACATACATATTTAAAACACCTGTCAAAAACGGTAATAATCGAATATATTATAAATATATAAAGTTCATATCATAAAAAATCTATATTTTCTTGTAAACGTTTTGAGTGTAGAATCTTAAATAATTTTATTTTTACATTTTCTTGCAGGTAAAATGCAAATCTGAATATAAAATTAGAAAAGGAAAAAGAAAATATAATTATTTTAAAAATATTACCTTAAAGTAAAATTTTGTTTAATTTATTTAAATATAAAAAGCGATTTTTGTAATTACCTACATTAAGTATAAACAAGTAGTTAAAATATTTTGTCCAAGAAATCTAGCAAATCATGTTAATGGTTAAAATCTGGCCCTGTTTGACTAAAACTTTTAACCATTTGAAAAGTCTTTAATTTTTGAAAAAAAAATTATAAATAAAATAAATTATTCATTTATTTTTAAGCCCAAAAAATCATCTGTCATCCATAACCTATCAGGACACATAATTATTTATTTTTAAAATGATTTACAAAAACAATTTTTATTTGCTTAGCTAACCTTTATTTCATATATTTTTTTTTAAATACTGATTTAATAAATTTTCTGATTTCTTTGGCTTTTAAAAATCTGAAAATGATAAATAAAAATATGCATAAGTTACCAGTGCCAATAAGAAGTAATACATCTCAGCATTATTCTAAAAAATAGAATCACTACATAAGAAGGCAAAAAGTGCATTCTAAGCTAGCCCTATTCTAAATTATTATATTTTATTTAATTTTTTTTGAAAATAACAATTTAGTTGATAATTTATTTTCGAGAAATAAATAATACATACCAGCATCATCTTAAAAAATTTATTCCACACACAAGACAGTAAAAACAGCACTAGATCTGTGATGCCCACTAAAATAAACACCCAGTATTTATAATAGGCCCCCACCGGTACATCATTTGGATCATCTCAGCATGGCACACCCTTCCCCAAAGTTATGCATTCATTAAAGAAGATCTATGCACAAGGCCACTCTTAAATTTTCTGGTGTTTTATTGCTCTCTAGTGGGCGTTCTTCTGTTCTTCGTTTATCACACGCGAAAATTGCGTTATTTAAATTAGTACTTCTAACATTTGTGATACTTTTAACAAGGGGCTTTTTGATAATATTAAAGTGTGTAAATTTTTGGCGCAACAAAACTGCCTTTTATTTTTAATATGATAAATATATTTGGATCTTTGAAGCAATAGCTTGATCAAGTTATTTTTTACGGATCTATTTTTAGGATAGAGGGTAAATGCTAAATTGGGAAAAAAAATACTTTTTTTATATTTTTTTTAGAAATATGTCTTAAGTAAATTTATTTTAATTTTCCGTACATTAATAGGTATGGTTTAAACAATATTCTCTAATTTTTTTGTAAAAAAATATTAATAAACCAGCCGGTGACGGAGCTTTTTCCAGGGCGTTTTTTAAAGTAGACGATTTTCGGTGATCTCTCAGCTGAAAATTATCGAAAATCAACGTTTTTTAATTTTTTTTTTATTTAAAAGTTTTTGGTGGTCATTCAAAGTAAAAATTGCGAGTTTTAAAAAAACTTTAGCTATTTTAGGGGTAAAAAACCCCCTTAAAGTTAAAAAAAGTCCAAAACGAAACGGGAGGGGAGTTATATTACATTGAGAAAATGTATACCAAGTTTGAAACTAACCTGTAATGTAGTTTTTAAATGGCAGTGATCAATTTAATTTACATTAAATCATCGATTCCAGCTCCAAAGTAGACTTCCTGCAGCAACTTTAAGGTCTTTAGCCGCTTTTTTTAAGTCGTTGCGTTATTCTGGCTTCTTTGCTCAGCTGCTGAGCTTGTATCTTGGCCCTGTTGATGCGACAGTCATCAATAGGGGAAGACTTTTTTTAAAAGAGAGGAGACTAATTAGTCAATACCTTTGCGAGCTTTACTCTGATCGACTTTCAATTTTGAGAGTATATTCTTAAGATGTTTATTTTTAAGAAAAGACACAAAAAATTGATTTTTTAGCCTTTACTCCCTCCCGCTTCAGGTAAAATATTAGTATAACTTAAACTATCTAGTAGACATATTTTCAAACATCTTTTTAATTTCAAGAACCTATATAGGAAGTGAGAAAAAAATGTACTTTGTCTTGTATAAAGCCTAAGTACTAGGTACAGTGGGTGCCGAAGTTTTGGATGGATGAACTAACCCATCTTACCCACCAATTGCGTCAACGTTGTCTAAGTACCGAAATGTGTAGATATATTTCATGCACTTTACAAGTAGTGTCATCACATTAGGACGTTATCATAACTACCAGGTCCGTAAGGCGTGCAATGGCATCGCCACAGCTACCGCAAAATCGGCTGACATATTTATCAATGGTATCATATTATTTTCATAAATTAATCAAATAAATAACAAGTACAATTTTATAACACATTTTCAACTTAGATACTAATTTATTTATTTTAATATATTACAGTGAAATGTATTAATTATTATAAAATTTATTTAAAGCGAAATTAACTTTTAAATGTTAAATTTCAGCTGCGGATAAATTCTTTTTAAATTGAGCACTAGTTCGTTGTATATTACTTAATTTATTAACTCAAATATAGTTTAGTAGGCCTGCTATGCACAGTATTTTGAACGATTTTATTGTTGAAAATTTATCTAAATTAAATCATCTAAAAGGAAGTATAAATTTCATTATTCTTTCAGTCAGATAAAACAGTTTTTTAAACTGTATGTCAATGTGGCTAGTATTGATATAAACAAAATATAGAATTTTTCACAAATTCAACCATAAAATTGGTATTTTAAAGAAACGAAATTATTGTTTTAAAACTTTTAACCTACAACTTTGCACTTTAATTTTTTAAAATTTCTGAGAAAAAAACCCTGTTTTCGTTGGGGGGTAATCTGTACTTCCTAAATCTCCCGGTGTGTGGAGAGGGGCGCAAATGGTATGCCCCGCGGGCGCGGTCGTACCTAGATACGTCCCTGATAACTACCACTTCTGAACTACCTCACATTAACGTTTAAATAATGTCATCCAGACGAAACATATAGTTTAACATGTCCTAAAATCCTTAAAGATGTATGAATGACACTCATGGTGTGTTAGTACTATGGGTGTCATTCATAGTACTAACGTTCTATGAATGACACCCATAGTACGTTAGTACTTAGGCTTTAACACTTCGTGAATTGTCCCAACGAAAAACAACAATGCAGTTTGTTTTCAATATCTAAAAAATGAAGAAAATTTTATATAAACCAAAGGTCTCTATCATGACCCATTTCTTAATGGTAAAACTTAAATAATAAATTTAAGTCTTGGTCTGGATTTTTTTTATTTTGTAGATTGTTTAGAATGGTTTCCACAAACCTCTTGACAATATTAAAGTAAATTATGAAGTTCTGCTTTTTTTATCTTAGGGTAACGTAAGAGGCAGTTTATTAACCTTTAAAAATTTGGAGCCAGAACCTCAGCAAGCAGCAAGTTCTACATGTTAGCCACCCTGCGGTAGTAACGGATAAAGTGGAGAGGACTTTCCGAGATGGACCGTAGTGTGTTGTATGAGAGTGCCACTTTACGTTGCTCTATTAGGAGTTTCAAGGGGATGAATTATACTGTTTTATTTTTTTGGTAAAAAAGCTGTGAAAATAATCATGACAGAATAACTTTTTTTTTACAGCTCGTCAATGAGCAAAAGGGTAAAGAATGAGATCAATAATAAGAACTACTGTTGTTTATATACTATCTGGAATGCTTCAAGTTACGTTAAATTTGAGATAAATACAGAGTGTGCAAGTTAAAAGAAGAGAAAACTTTATGGCTTAAAAGAGAAATTAAAGCTTTCTGGAACCTGTTTCTGCATGTATGGCAATCAAGTTAATTTTACAGGGTTAAATAACTTTTCTTTTGCAAAATTTGGTCGCATGTAGGAAATGAAAACCGGCAGATTTTTTTCACGATAGCCAACACTATTTTGTCTAGCACGCATTTAACTGATTAAGATTTTTGAAGCCGTAATTAATTAAAAAATATATAAAAGAGATATTTGCACTACCTTGCGATTGTTTCCTAAATCAGGCTTAGAGATCGATTTTGAAAAAATGAATATTAGAGTTGCTTTATTCCTGCAGAAAACTTAGTTATGGTGTAATTTTTTAAAGCACCATTGTTGAATTACCAAGCTATAACTTCAGATTACGACATAAATATTATTTTTAAACAATGTACAAGACGTAAATATATCAAAGGGATGTATGAACATACAAAAGCAAAAAATATAAACATATCATTTAAAGAAAATAAAATAGAAGTAATTATTTTTTTTTTGTTTTTTCCAAATTCTTTTAATATTTAAATTGTTTTAAAGCATATTGGAAATATTACTTGGCAGACCTTTACCCTCCGCCCCTTACCTACGCTAGGTATTTTAATTATTTAATTGATTTAAGGTTATAATTATTGTCCCGTTTATTATACAGAGTGTTCGGAAAAATGTGGTAAATCTTCCGAAAACGAAAAAAACACGTGAAAAAATACTACAAATTTATATAAATTTTTTTTATATACGTCAGAGATATTGGCTCCCAACGAAATCAAGTTTTTTAGACAAAATTATTATTTTAAGTAAGATTCTTTGAATTACTATCAAAGGAAGTGTTGTGAATTACTTAGAGCTGCAAAAACGGACTGTATTGATAAAAACTTTGGAAAACGTTTTTTACAAACCTTTAACTATTACCTAAAAATTAAGTACTCTTCATTCATGTTGGTAATCCTAACTGTTTTCGATCAAACTTCACTTTATTTACACTGTTGGTCCTTTAAGTTCTGTCGGGTTAAATATGAAAAAGAGGAATTTTCTTAATTCGTCGTGCTCGCGAGTATATCAGAGTTCACGAAGACCACTCTTATGAAGTTTTTAACTAAAAATTTAACTTTTTTCTGTATTATGTTGCTGACAGAAGAAAATTTCTCTTTTTCATATTTAACCCGACCGAACATAGGTTACTAACAGTAGGAATAAAGTGACGTTTTTTCCAAAACGGCCAGTATTGGCGACATGAATGAAGGGTACTTAATTTTTAGTCAATAGTTAAAGGTTTGCAAAAAACGTTGTCCAAAATTCTTATCAATACAGGGCGAAAAAAAAGGGGGTCCTAAGTATTACATGTAGTCGGTCCCTTTAGCTGTGAGTAATTCACAACACTTTCTTTGATAATTTGAAGAGTCCTACTTGCTATTACATCTCAAAAATAATGCCTAAAAAACTTGATTTCATTGAAGCTCTTTAGGAGGCAATATCTCCGAAGGAAGTAAAGTAAAAAATGCGAGTAATATATAAAAATAAATTATATCTATAGGTGCAAGCAATAAAATTAAGTCACAACAAAATTTGCTATTTTGTGCATTTCTTAAAACTAATTGTTACTTTTATTCAAAAAGTTTCGCCTTATAACACATTGCATTAAGCTACTTTGGATTTTGCCTTAAATCTTTTCCAATCAAGATTTAATTTGAATATGTTTTGGATTGAAATATTAAACCGAAATGTTAATTTTGATACACTGAGACATGATATATCTTTCCATTGAATCGGATCTAATTAATCAAATCAAACATAATTCGTCAAAAAATGCGATATACACGTTTCCAATTAGGTAAAAGATTGATCCTGTACTTTAGGCGATTTAAATCAAGTTTAATGCTATCGTAGTTTCTTTTTGTACGATATTCATGTATTTGCTGGAAAGGATTTGAAAAATGACAATTAAAAGAAAAAGTCGACTAAATTAGCGATCAATTTTTATATCCGTATTATTAAAAATTGGCTTAGGTATTAATAATAATTATTATAAAAATGTTGTTGGGGCAACTGCAGCTTCTTCTTTTGCATTTCTTTATTTATTTGTTCTTTGTTATTGTAAATGTAACCCCCCATTAACTTATTTATTCGACGTGTGGGAAAAACAAGTTCAGTATAAAAGTTTAAATGTTTCAAATAATTTTTTTAAAAACCTATTTTGATCTATACAGGTTGTTTCAAAAAGTCTGGACGTGGTCCTACTTTCTTATTTTAAATGAGTCCTTATTTTTTTATTTGCGATTTGCATTCCTCTTAAAATTCTAAACCTATTTTTTGTAGCATACCCTATGTCTTTATCATTATCATGCTATATCGCTATGTTTATTAATTTGTTCAATTAGCTATAAAGTTTGACATATTCGTCAAATGACTTTTTTTCACACTGACATTAGTTTTAATTATTTGGTAAAATATTTACTAAATATATATATATATATATATATATATATATATATATATATATATATATATATATATATATATATATATATATAAATATAAAAATTAGTTATTACCAATTAATGACAATTTAAAGTGTTCTTTACCTATTTGAATGGTTATTTTATCAAAACACGCAAAAGACGTTGTTTATTCCGCTTTCAAATTTACGGTTAAATTCAAAACCCGCCAACTGCACCAGTCATTCAAATACATATTCCGCCAAGTCAATTTCAACCAACGCAACGTTTTGGTGATAGTATGATTGGAATTTGCACATGTTTTTATTACTTTTAGTTTCAGTAACCTTTAGATTGGGTTTTGTGGTGCAAGTATTTGCTTTTTTGATTTTTTACAGTTCATAATGAATTTACTGGAAACTTAATGATGCTAAATTCATCAATTTTTAATTTAATTGTGCCCAGATTTATTTTAGGAAAAACAGATAACAATGTTACCGTTTGCGGCAAAATTAATAATTACAGAAATGATTGTGAAGTTGCAAAAAGCATTATTAAACGTTGTAAAACAGTACTTATGGTAAACCCTAATACTATATACTATATAATGCCAGTCTGTAGAGGTTTAGATCCCCAAAAGGCTACATTTGTAGCGAATTTGTTAGGGAAATATTATGGAGATGAGTGGAGAAAGTTATAAAGAAACAAAAATTTGTTTGATCAAGAACCAGTAGCTAAAAATGCCGTTACAAAATGATAGTGATACTGCTTGCTGCCAAAATAATGACAATCTTGTAGTGGACGTTGATTTAAGGATTAAGAATAATAAAATAAGTTACAAATTTGATTTTTCTTTTGAATTAAAGTTTTTTATTTTTGTTTAAATAATTCTTCAATACTAAGACTAGGTAATATTTTTTTCATGCGTAATAAAAGTGTCATATTAAAAATGTGTCTCAAATTTCTTGAAGTTCAAATGCAAAATCCGCCAAGTCAACTTTGGATTATTAAATAATAATTTACCCAAACGGCTTAGATTTTTGAATCATACATTTTTTTGTTAAGAAACTATCCTAGTGTATTATAAAATTAAATGAAACTGATAATTTAAATACTTTCTCACTGAACCTTTTCTGATTATCTAAAAACAGTTAAAGTCACTTGGTGGTTTTGCATCTATAGACTCATATATACATATATATATATATATATATATATATATATATATATATATATTTTATTTTTATTTTTATAAAATATATATATATATAATATATATATATATATATATATATATATATATATATATATATATATATATATAATAACTTATATAACTAAACAAATAAATAAACATAGCGATATAGAATAATAATGATAATGATAAAGCTTATAGTTTTTTGCATTTTGTGATGCAACCAAAATTAGACATAGGATATGTTACATAAAAAATGTTTAGAATTTTAAAAGAAATGCAAATATCAAATAAAAAAAAAATAGGGAACTCATTTAAAATAAGAAAGTAGGACCACGTCCAGACTTTTTGAAACACCCTATATAGAAGTTTTTAAAAAAAATTATTTGAAACAGTTAAACTTTACGTTTATAACCGGACACCCTGTACATCCTTTTTTTTTGTTTAATTTAAAAGGATGTGAAACAGGATTGAATCCGTAGGACGAAGAATACAGATTAGGTTCGATGCGATTCGTCTAATCAATTTTTGTGATGTACCCTTACTTACTGATTTATATTAATTTTTTTAAACAAATTTACAACTTAATCTTAAAAATAAGTTATTTAATAATCATACAGTTATAAGCTTGAAGAAATAATAATGTACTGAGATAGCTAGAGAGTACTATTTTCTGTAAATTTAAATCATAGAAAGTGATTAGTCGATGATAAAGAATTTAAAAACACCCTAAATATATGATATAAGAAATATCATTTCCAGTTTTGTTAAGAAATTATTTATTAAAAGATTAAAACAAGACTATAGAAAGCCAAAGAAAGATATAAAATAGAGCAGTAGTTCGATGGCCCCTTCTGTATCTAACTGTCTAACTGGAAATTTAAGAATAACAATAAATAAAGTCGCAAAATTAAAATTATTTAACTTTTGGTTGATCTCCTACTTTTTTTTTCCAGTTGGCCTGAGGGAACTATTTTATTATAGCCATTAATTAAAATAGTTATCAAAATAAAATATATTGAAGATGACCCCGAAGAATTTGATAAATAATATATCATAGAGTTAATAAAATATTTATTATAAAATTAAAAATATTCAAAAATGAATAATTGTTTGGTTGATTTATTTAATGATGGATTTAAACTTGCCACTTAATCAAATAAGCGAATAATCGAATATTGAAGGATCAATCAATAAAATATATCGATTAATTAATTATCTCCTTTGCTTAACCATAAAACAATAAAATATTTAATGTAAACATTGTACTTAAAAAACACCGTATGGTGTTTTTTTAATTGGTTAGGTCACAACAGATAATATTTAGTTTTATTTATCAATAGTGATGAGTGAGACCGGTCTTGGTCTTGCGGTCTTGGTCTTGGTCTTGCAGCAAGACCAAGACCGCCATCGCTTCAAGACCAGACAGACGGATGCAAGACCAATACCGAGACCAAGACCGGGAAGTGCAAGACTACGCAAGACCAAGACCGACCTGCAAGACTCTTGCACTTTTCTGCGAATTTTTTTTAATAGTATAATATTCAATATACAGAGGTTTTTTATATAGACATGACAAAAAATGTGCCGAGAACTGCCAAAAAAGGTGAATATTTAATGAGTAACAGATTTCTTTAAAAAATTATAATCAAATTGACCACTTTGTTCTTTTATACAGTTTTCTTACAACGATAACGAGTAAATTCTATAACATGTTTAAAAAAATGTGATGATGACTTAATGGTCTGACATAGCTCGATATCTTCGAAACCGTTAATGACAAAGAAGAACTAGGGGTACAAAAGTTATTGAAGCTAAAAATTACTTTAATATTCCTAATGTTTTTTTTTTTAAATTAGCTATCTAGTGATGCCACTTAAAGACTGCATCAAAGATTTTCAAAATCCAGAAATACATTATTTTTGTTCCACACTGTAAGAAGTGGCACCATTAAATTGCTTCTTAAAACTAAGATATAATTGTAAAAGTAATGGATTAACAAAAATGTATTTGTCATGTCATATAGGAATACTTTTTATATAAATGAAATTTAAATATCACTTCCGGTTTGGACAAAAAAGTCAAAATAATGCCAAAAGAATAATGAGGACTTCATTTTTGTCAAAACCGACAATAATATTTAAAAGTCATCTACGTCCACATTGTTTATATCTGACAGTGTGACTATTTCCAGCATAATATACAGGGTGGCCATTTTTTTAATGGATTTTTGCTACATTTTTATTTTGGTTAAAAAAAAATGGGGATTTCTTGAGGGGTGATCTTAGAAAATTTGGTGTAATTTTACATTTTGTCCTTTTTTCTTTAATTTTTGTATGTTCAGTTTCACTACCAGAACGATTTGGGATAAGCTTTGTCACACTATTGAGCACCTGTATTGCAGGGGTATTTATAAAGATTTTACAAACTTTGTACGGAAAATGTTAGACTTATGAAAATAAATAATTTATATGAACACAAAAGTTTTTTAAATAACTTCTTTTTTTAATTAGAAACCAATGTTATTAGAATTATTTTCAGGAAAATTTCACATCTGCGTGCAATTAAAAGTCTTTATGACTTTTTCTGCTCACACAGTACACAGTTTTGTATTTGCTTTAATTTTATAAGCTTCTTAAAAAAAAAATAAATAGTTCTTATCACCTAAATGTTTCTATATGCCACGAAATGTATAAGGTTGGGTCTCAATTCAACTAAATATGGACCGCTATAAATAAAGCCCTACATTTAAATTATGCTTTTTAATCAAATAATTTGAATGTACATGTAGGGTTAAAAGTGGTATATTTTAAAATTTTGAAGCAAAAAATAGAGTCTCCATCATTATTTATTATTAGGTATTAAAAAATATATTTTATCCAAGATTGCTTAGTTTAAATTATTACTACAAAAAAAAAAGCAAGACCAGCAAGACCAAGACCAAGACCAAGACCAAGATCTAAGACAAGAAGACCTTCTTTTGGCTTGCAAGACCAAGACCAAGCTTGCAAGACCAAGACCAAGACTAGCCCCGTCTTGGTCTTGCTTTGCTCATCACTATTTATCAAGGCAATTATTTCCGACAATATATCAAGTATCCGGGAAAATACCTGTATAAAATTGTATAATAAAATCCTGACTAAATTTAAGCGTTTAGAGTCAATTTTTTATCTAGATACAAAAAATTCTTAACTCCCATTATTTATAATTTTAATTTAACGCTAAATATGGGTCTTCGTGCGATATTTTTGGTGGCGCGCTCGGTGTCAAAACCAAGTACGACACACTAAGTATTTTTTTAGGGTATTAAACATTAATTGTTTTTTTTTTTTAAATATTTATGGTGTATTCATATTACTTTAAAGAATTTATTCCCGTTGAAATTTATCTTAAAGTTAGTTTTTTAACAAGTTAGACTGTCAATTAACAAAATTGTTTAGAACTTTCGTCCTCACTGAACGGGGAAAAAAATGCCTAAATAATTGTCGTATACATTTTTCGATTCTTTAAGCTCTTCTTATATACATATTTAATACAAATTTAATCCTTTGTTTATAATAACTTTATAATTTTGACAAAAAATAAAAAATCAGATTAATATTGTCAAAGTTATACAGTTATCATAAACAAAGCATTCAACATTTTTAAAACTTTTATCGCGTGATTGTGTTAGGTATGTATATAAGAAGGGCTCAATGAAGCGAAAAATTTAAACATTTTTTATGTACAATGAAGACGAAAGTTTGAAACAATTTTGTTAATTAACAATTGTCTAACTTGTTGAAAAATTACATTTAAGTTAGATTTTCAACAGAAATATATTCTTTAAAGTGTTCTAAATACACCATAATTAAAAAAAAAATTAATTAATATTTAATACCCTAAAAAAATATTTTGTATGACGTACTCGGATTTGACGCTGAGCTCGCAACCAAAAGTGTCACGGGGAGGCCCATTTTCAGCGTTAAATTAAAATTATAAATAATGAAGACTGAACTCCTGCAGATAAGACTTTTTTATCAGAAATTTTCTCCTTTTTAAGGATCTTTTTTGCGATTTCCGCTATCTCTTACGGTTTTTGAGTTATCATCAAAAATCGTTTTCCTTTATTCACAATTGCAAGTTCTATTGGCAGAAAAAAAACATCAAAACGCCTTTCTCAGATTTGCATTCCTCGTCGAATGAGCTACCGCTTATATTTTTCGAAACCTTCTAACAATTTTTCGCAAAAAACACACTTCTCGACTACTCTTTTATAGCAAAAACCATTAAGGAATAAGTTCCGCACTAGGTGTATCGGTGACCTTTTTTAAGCTATGAAGATAATAAAGAATGGAGAACACTAAGTGGTTTTCCTATTAGTTTAATTTGAAATTTTTTTGTAAGGAGAGTCCAAAATTTTAATGTTATAATATCGCTGTGGTAAAAAATTAATCCTGCAACTTGCAACAGTTTAAATCTAGTCAAGACTTTCAGAAAACGTAAACATATAAATTGGGTATGTTTTTTTTCTTCTAATACTGCCTCAGATAACCATATTAAAAAAATCGATAAAATAAACAATCTGTTACGAAATTTACGAAAGTAAATTATCATAAGCTTTACGAAGCAAGGAACGCCCTAAAATATGCTCTTAGATTACCTTAAAAATATACATCATCATTTCCAATATTGTATTTATTATAGTTAAGCAGATTTCTCGTAGGTGGAGACCTAGAGACTTACCAAGGTCAAGAGTAAGCGGATGAAAATTATGTTATATAAGGCAAGATACGTGATACTATTTTAGTATAAAATATATGTCATTTTATTTGATAAAATCAGAAAACCAACCGACTTACTTTTGGTTTATTTATTCTTTTTATAATTTTTAAAATTTACACCTGTTTCGGATATTTTATTTAAATTTTAATGGTTACATAAATCTACAGCTTTGAAATCTATGAAATAGTAAATTATATTGATATTTTTTACATCGATATAACATATTTATTTAAATTTTAACATTTAATCTTTATGTGGGATGAAAAAGTCTGATTAATAAAATAAAATTAAAATTTAAAGGTAAACGTGAGTCAGTCTATCTTTAAATATCAAATGTTTGGAGTTCTAATTACATTTCAATTAATTCAAATCAAAGAAATTGACTTTATTATGGGTCCGATATCAGAATATATTGTCTTTCTGTAATTTTAGCAGGAATGTACTTTTTACGAAATATTAATGACATTGTAGTTTCTTTCAGACAGCTTAAAGGATATCCATAGGCAGTCGTTTCCCAACAAAAGATCCAAATCTATCCCTGCTAATCATGGACATATCTTTTTTGTCAGTCTTGAGTCATAAGATGAGATCCATACCAGGAGCTTTAGCCTTTTTAGTCATATTAAACAAACTTAGGGCCTTTAATTAGGTTTAATATGATATGTTCCTCAATATATTTCCTTCTTAGGTCAAATTGCAGATATAATATCTTTTCATAAGACTTTTCATTAATACTAAACCGAGACAACAAGAATTTTGTCGACTTTAATGCCCTAAAAATACATTCATATTTGCTGATTGTGGTTAAAGTTTACCATTTCTCATATCCTACTAATAAATGAGCAATTAGTTCTGTAAAACAATTAATCCTTACACCTTTCTGCCATTAATTTTGTGACTGGCGTTGGACGAACAAACACAAAATATCCATAGCTGCAGCAACTGCCAGAAAGTTCAACCAGAAAATATATTTTCACTACATTTTATTTATCCTAAAATAAACCCTGCTTAAAATATTTGTCCCCAAAATAGCGATTTTAAAACACTTAATAGTTTTAATTTGATCCAAAAAAGACCCTTTTGTCTTTGTAATGACCCCAATTTTGCAATAAAGCTTTTTTCTGTTGCCGGTCGACGGCAATTGCTCCAGCATCTTTTTGCAGTCTATCTGAACAAGCCTGGAACATCCTATTTAATTCGATCTTATATTTCTAGTGTGTCTATACAACAACCAAACTTAACTAAAAATGACTTAAATAAAAACAAATAAACAAAACACCTTTTCATTGGTCAGGTGCACTAATGATCGTATTTACTGACTTTTTATTTATTTATGCTTACGGTATTCTCAATTTTGTTTGGCTGCAAAAACAGACTATAAAACCTGCTGCCTGTTTAGGTCTATCCTTAATTTCCCAACCATAAAATCTAAAATTCTAAAATTAACCGCCTTTTACTGCACTTCAGAACCCCACGGTACGTAAGTACATAGGCTTTAGTGAAAAAAAATATTTGGCTTTTCTCCAGAATAAAAAAAATATACATTTATTTTAAATTCTAAATAAATTTAAATTTTTTAGTAAATTGTAAAGGGAAACTCTACCCTATTTCAACTAAAAAACATACAAATATTTTATTATTTCCTTAAATAAATAAACCCAGTGAAAATATAAAAAATGTAAAATATTTTTACATGGGTGTCCTCTGTTAATAAAAGAGAAGAGAATATTTATAAGAAATAAAATTTAAATTTACTTACAAATATAAAGGGACACCTACAAGGGTAGACTTTCCCTTCACAATTTATTAAAAAAATTAGATTTATTTAGAATTTAAAATTAATGTATATCTTTTTTTATTCTGGAGAAAAAAGAATAAATTTAATCTTTATAGGTATGCGTATACCTTTAAACAATAAAATAAAATGTAAACGTCAAAAAGTTTTTTCAAAGGGACCCTAAGATTATCATTTCATTACTTATTTCTTCTCACTAAAATAATACGAGTTATCTCTGTTTTTAAGTAAATTTTCTTTGGAAAGAATTATTTTTAAAAAAATATGGATATACCCTGACGAGAACCATCGAAACATGTCGACGTGTAGGTGTCCCTTCATATTTGTAAGTAAATTTAAATTTTATTTCTTTTAAATATTCTCTTCTCTTTTATTAACAGAGGACACCCATCTAAAAATATTTTACATTTTTTATATTTTCATTAGGTTCATTTATTTGTCGCAAGTGTATACTTTTTCTTCACAATTAACTAAAAAATTCAGATTTATTTAAAATTTTAACTATTTTTTTTTTTTATTCTGGAGAAAAGCCAAATAAATTTTTTCACTAAAATAAATCCAGAAAAATAAAATAATTTTTATTTTTTTTATACATAAACTTTAGATATTTCTATTGTCTTTCTGAAAAAAATTAACCAGAACTTACCAAAAATATAAGGCCAAATAAACTTTTAAATCTTGTCTTTTCATGACAATGATTTAACTTTTTTTTTAATTACTTATTGTAAAAGTAAGTAACAGAGTATTTTATAATTAACAAAATTGTAAAAAAAGGGTGCCAGTTATTTTATGTTTATATATTTCTTCTTTTCGTATTATCTTTTTAAAAATATATTAGTATGAATAAGACATTAATATAAAATAATAAGAAATTAAATAGAATACATAAGATTATTATTTTATGAATGGATAAAAATTATTGTTTAGTCCGGACAATAGAGCTAAAAGTGTGATAACAGTAAACATCAGAATATAAAGTTACATTTTGGAATATAATATCCCGCTAACTTCTATATTTTACGATTCATTTAAAATGTAACCAATTTAAAAGTACAAAACTTGTATTTGTTTGATTTGGGAAATAAAGGGAATAAGAAAACAAAACGCCATCGATTTAAAATATTGTTTAAATATTGTTAAACAATTTTTCTTCTTTTAAAAAATGATTAAAATGATTGTGAGACGTAACTCTTTAAACATTTTTAATTCCATGGAAATGCTGTGTTTTATAAAAATATTTCCTTTGAGTTTTCACCTTCTTTTAAATTAGATAACTTATGCCCAACTTTAGAACGACTTGCTCTCTTCATTAATATTTAAACATATCCTTATAGTGACCGAAAATAATATAAAAATACGAACTATCAAACAAACCCACATAATAATAGTTATAATTGGATACATTTAGTTTTTGATTATATTTCATTATTTTACAGCAAATTAATCTAAATTATTTACTTATTTGCTATTAATTCGATAATAACAAAAACTTAGCTGCGTAGGTATATGTAGAATTTTTAATTTTCGAGAGTTTATCAGGATGTTCCTGTATTTTTTAAATGTTTAAATTTTTATTTAAATTAAAAAATATTTTTTTATAAACAAGAGACCTAAAAAAATACTCCGTTACTGTACAAATCGTATACTCAATAAAACATACTTTTTAGTCAAAAATATTAATAAAAATCATAAAAAACACAAGCTTATTGATCTTTTGTAACGTGATAAAGCATGATATTTTCAGTGTTCCCTATTTAGCTTGACAAATCATGATGTTTCTAGTGATTATTTTATGAACCTTCTTTTTTACAGTCGTCCTGTAGATTTTTTTTCTTTTAATAGCTTTTTTTTGGAGGGTTTTTTGCGTCTATAACCCAAAGAAAATATAAACCATTCCTATTTTTTTAAGTATAGACAGGCCCGACGAGAGGGTGTGGAACGCAGTACAAATTACTGGGGTCCGGGCTTATGGTGTCCGCGAGCTAGGCAACTTATTATTTTTTTACCAATATATGATTATAGAGAGAGAGAGACCTAATCTGAGATCTAATCTCTCTGGGATTATGTGATAAATTTAAAATTTAGCACCGCTGATAATGCATAGGCATAATAGGCAAACTTACATAAGTAAGATTTTGCTTCAATTTTCAAAGGCAATAACGCCGCAGATCGAGTTTCGTTTCGCGTATTTGATATATACAATATTTTCAAGAATCCATGCTAGAGGTTTCCCAAGGCGCTCTCAGAGTTTATTAATCTAAAGGGGGTTATGACATCCGCCATATTGAAAAACTCTTGTGTGACGTCAAGAAGGGTCCATTTCGGCCCCCTTGGGGTTTTATGCCGGACAGGGGGTAGAATTAAGGTGGAAACGAAAAAAAATGTTTTTTCCGACGAACAAAATTTTATATTTCAAAAATATAAAAAAGTAAATTTAATTAAGTATTGAAATTAAAAAATTTAAAACGTCAACCACTATGGGGTACCTTTTCAATGGTAAATTTTCTACATTAAATATTTTAAAAAATGAGAAAAAAATTAAAAAGTAGAAAATACTGATGATTGCTAATTTGTTTAATTTTAAAATTTTTAAATTTTTGCTCTATTTTTTTAAAAAATATTGAATTATTAACACCCTTTTTTTTTTTTAATAATCCCACCTATATTACGACGTTTATAAAATTTTTTGAGCAAGTAAAGAAGTTTGGGGACTTTAATTATTTTTTTTCTTAGAAAAGTCCGCGAAGGCTGAGGCCTAATATGAACGCCCCGTGGGTGGCTGAAGTGTGGTAAGAGGGAGTTTATTCACAAAAGACTTAAATTCTGCAGGTAAACAGGTTCCCTAGTCTTTACACTCTAGGGATGAAGGAACGAAGAAAACGGGGGGAAATTCGGGGCCCTCTAGCTGAACTGTTAAAAGATGCATAAAAGTTGCACTACCTGTTGCTCTGCTGGAAGCTGCCAGAAAAGGAATTATACTGGCCAACTCGTCTAAGCAGAAGCCGTAAAAATACCCCATAGAAGAAACACAGGAAGGAAGGTTTTCTGTAAGTGCAGGATCAAAAAAAGGGGTTTTACAAGCTATCTTGAAGATCTTTGTAAGATTAGAAAAAATCCAACTCCAAATCAGATACTGGAAGCCATAGAAAAATTAACTTTTT
>JAHBCN010012192.1:0-27140 GCA_019359885.1 Listronotus oregonensis
TTTTTGAACAATTTTTTCCCTAGTAACTTTTTTCCCATATCTTCTCAAATAAATGCATTTTGACTCTTGAACCATTTAAATTTTTTTCAATTTTCTGAATCCCATAAAATTTTTTAAAAGTTTTTATCCTTCTTTTTTCCTAAGAAAAAAATTTTTTTTAAAATTTTTTTTGATAAAATAAAAAAAAAAAGAAGTTTTTACTATTCAACCCCTTTTTCCGTGGACGTACTGGTTTTCCAGGGAAAAAGGTGTTGAAAAAAACTTCTTTTTTTTTAATTTTATCGAAAAAATTATTTGTAATAAAAATGTTTCTGCTTTTTGGGAGTAAGATTGGGATAGAAACATTTAACATTTTCCCTATACGCGGTGTTCAAAAATTGAAAAAACTTAAAATGGTACAAGAGTAAATGCATTTATATGCAAAGATATGGAAATAAGTTACTAGAAAAAGTTGTTTAAACGAAAAAGGAAAGTCTCTAATACCAATTTTCAAAAAAAATCGGCCCACTTTTATTTATTTGTGATTAAAATTTTATTATCAATTAACTAATTCCAAATTTTGAATTAGTAAGCGTTGATAGTGAAAAGTTTTATTGATATTTTTTTTTTTATAATTCATTAGCCCGTATCGTCAGCTTTAAATGCTTACTTAACAGCAAAAATTTGATAATAAATTGATTTTAAAAAATTTAAATCGATATTAAAATAAATTTAATCACCAAAAATAAAAGTAGGCCGATTTTTTCAAAAAAATTTGGGATTAGAGACTATCTTTTAATTTTAAAACCTTTTTTCCCAATAACTTATTTTCATATCTTCTCAAATAAATGCCCTTTTTCTGTTTCCATTTTTAAATCTTTCCAACCCCCGCTTAAAAAATGTTAAAGTTTTTATCCCAATTTACTTTTGAAATGGGAAAATTTTTTTCAAGAGTAGCTTTTTTGATAAAATCCAAAAAAAAAAAGTTTTTTTTCTTCAACACCTTTTTGTGGACATACTGTTTTATATATATATATATATATATATATATATATATATATATATATATATATATATATATATATATATATATATATATACTGGATATTTGATTTTCTTGATCCGTTTAGAATATACTCTGTATTTTTTTTTTTCTTGAAATTTTGGTTCAAAAATAAATTAAAACGAATTTAATTCCATATTTAAAAAAATATTTCACAGTCTTTATCGATGATTTTTCTTACAAAAAAGGTTATTCCAGATATTAATGTTATTAAATAACTTAAAATTACATGGTTAAAAACCACTATTTTTCTCAACAAAGTCTTGAATAGAATTCTAAGACAAATTTTTTAATCATCGAAAAACAACCGATTTATAATGATTTTTCCAATTAAAAATTCAAAATTTTGACCGAAAATTTAATTTATATTAATTTCTTCTTGTTTGCTTATATATATATATAGTATAGTAATATATATATATATATATATATATATATATATATATATATATATATATATATATATATATATATATATATATATATATATATATATATATATATATATATATATATATATATATATATATATATATAATAAAAAATTAACGCATAATATAGTTTAAAAACTAAAAATACACTCTTTTATAGCAAACCAAAGTAAAAAGTAAAAAGAAATTTTTAAATATAAAAAGTTTGTGTTACTGGAATAAAAAGTCTAATAATCCATTACCTATGACTAATTAATTTGAAATAAGATTAAAATAAAAATTAAGTTATTAACAAAATACTTTAATTATAGTAAAAAAGCGTGGGGTGCTTGATATTAGTCTAAGTAATCAAGATCCTCGATTTTTGGTATATCTTATGTTTCTCAATAAATCTATTATGGCCGACGGATCATAAGAAAATTTCATAAGGCAAAGGAAAACACCATAGATAACTCAACATGAAGGTCAGTGAAAAACCCTCTCTCCAAAAAAATGTGTTTTTGCCAGTAGCCTGAATTCTTGTATGAAGAGTTTGGCGAATGCGCAAGAATTGTCATTTTGACAAAGTTTTATGTCTTTTTTTTTATTTTGATGATCCTAGTCAGAATATTGAAACGAAGTTTAGAAATAATTGTATTGTATCGCCTCTTCACCCCTCTATAAATTTTCAAGTCAATAAGACATCTTGAAATAGGTGAAAATTACGTTGAAAGATTCCGTTACATACATAGAGGTGAAGCTAATAAAAGCATGGTTGTAAGCAATATAAGCTTGAATTTTTAATAATATAAAAAATAATTTTTGTATTGCCATCTTAAAGACGATTAACATCCAAAAATATGCAGTAAAGTTAACGCGTGTACTAGTGCCCTTAATTCTTACCCTAAGAAAATAAAATATTGCCCCTCGGTTTTTATGATCGCATGACGATTCAAAGGGCTTATAAGGGAAGAGCCCCGCTGGGTCTCCAACTTTCTTTATGACTTTATTGTAACGGCTTCCCATGTTTTGTATTACGTTAATTTCATTATATCCCCTTTTCTTTTATTAGGGGGCTTTTCAAAAGCGCAAGACATTTAGAAAATTAATTTTTTCTGCCATCGCTTTATCAGTACTAATAACGTATTTATTAATTGCCCTTATTATTGCATGCTTTTTTAATAATAAACAAGTATAGTATAGGCAACTAAGCATACACAAAACGAACATGACTTCTTGTCATTCGAATCACAACCATTAAAACATCTGCCAAGTTGGTTGCCTAAAAACAAAAACAAAATACCAAAAAAAAATTAGGAAATATTATGAGCTTTTACAATTTAATAACAAATTAATATAACTCGGGCAATAATTGGCGATTCATAGTTCATTTGCCTCAGTAAATAAAGGACAGTCTGTCTGTCTGAAAACAGATTTCTGCATTTTCATCACCAGTCGTTCCTAAACACCTTATCCTTTATGCCCCCAAAAACACCATCAACACACACATCATCATCACATAACAACCTTTCCCACGTTTCTCCGGATAGAGCATCCAAAATTCCCCAAAAAGATCCTGATATTTGGCTCGTTTTAATGCTAGTGGAAAATCCTCGATTTCAGACCTAAGCTCACCAGATTTCAGAAACCCAGACGTAAGGTTTCGAGATAAATCAAGTCTTCGTATGTTTCGGTAAATTAGTCCGTGCTGCCGCTTATTAATGTGATCTTCAAAGAACATCTGCTGTTCTGCTCTTTAAACTGCAGCTCTTACGGCTCTAGACTCAAGCTTTCTAAGTGATGTCGTTTGCATCTATTCAAATCTGTGACAAAATTTCTGTGTTGCTCGGCCTTTGGGAATAGAAACCCCCCTTTAGCTATTTCTTTCTTACTAGTTGCATAATATGGATCAGTACTTTGGCAACTTGGCAAACAAATTCAAAACCAGCCGATTATGCCATAAACTTTGATAGATAATATATAATATTTAGGCCCGGTACTTTTCGAATAACTTTTTTTCCGAAAACCCTGGTTACAATTGTCACAACAATTGTTATTATGGAAATTATCCGGGTTTTCCCTTAAAATGCCAAGTTTACAGAAAAAAAAAGCATTTTTTTTTAATTAAGTGTTATATTTTTTGAAACAAAATTTTATATATATATATATATATATATATATATATATATATATATATATATATATATATATATATATATATATATATATATATATATATATATATATATATATATATATATATATATATATATATATATATATACAGGGTGTTTGATTAAGGCTGGCTACCGGGCTTTTGGGAAACTGTTACCCCCGGGGGTTTAGGGGAAAAAAACTTTATACCCAAAGTGAGCATGAAAACACCATTAAAAATATTTTTTTCCATTCGTAAACCTCCGCAAGGGGACCTTTGTCTAATTTTTTTAAAAATTTACTTAAAATGACAAAATGCATTATTAAGGGGAAAATTTCTTTATTCAGTTTTAGTCAATGATTCATTGGTTACAACATTTTCTAATACCTTTTTTTTTTTCCCCTGTAAATAAAGGAGTGGGGGAAACTTCTGTTACTAATTTTAAAAAAAGCTGTATTTTTGAATGCCTTAACGGATTGACCTCAACTTAAATCGTTTAAAAAAGGATACCCTACAGATTCACCAAATGTTTTGGGATTACAAAAAATTATATTTTTAAATTTTTCTAGGTTATTTTAAATGGAAAGATATTCTTCTTCGCATTATAACTATAATTTAGTTAGTCTTTCTAACTAAAATTTTAGTTATAATGAAAAAGGGGAAAATCTTTTCATTTAAAATAACCTAAAAAAAAAATATAAGTTTGGGTTAAATATCGCCCTTTTAAATTTTATTAGTCAACTTTTTTTAATCCCCCCTTGCTAATCTGTAGGGTATTTTTTTAAAAAAGCTCGGGGTCAATTTTTTCATTCTAAATACAATTTTTTTAAATTGGGCTTCCCCATTTTTTTTACAGAGTAAATAAAAAAGGGATTTAAAAAAAAAATTTAAAACTTTTAATAAAAATTTCCCTTAAAATGCATTTTATAAAAGTCTATTTAAAATTAACTACTAGGTACGCCCCCTTTAATTTGAAATTAAAATTTTTTTTTATTTTTTTTTTAAGGTTTTCCCCCTGGGTTTGGGGTTCCCAATAAGGGGTTTAAACCCTTTTTTAACATATATATATATATATATATATATATATATATATATATATATATATATTCAAATTTATAAAATTTTAAAAAATTTTCCTTTTTAACACAAAATCTTTTAAAATATATATATATATATATATATATATATATATATATATATATATATATATATATATATATATATATATATATATATATATACATATATATATATATATATATATATATATATATATATATATATATATATATATATATATATATATATATATATATATATATATTATATATATATATATATATATATATATTATTAGATTTGGTGTTAAAATACGGACATTCAAATTTCATTTTAAAAAAAATTTTATTTTAATCATTAACTTTTTTCCCGTAAGTTGTCTAAGCATGTATTTTTTTAAAACGTGTTTTTCACCGATTTCTACATCTGTAAAAAAAACCGTAGAAAGCATTTAAAAAATAATAAAATGATATAATAAACTATGCAAAGTTTATTTTTTATTAATAAAACAAAAATTTACGATCATTGACATTTCAAATGTAAAATTTAAAAATATACCGCCTGCAAAAGTATTTACCCGAGCAACTTGAATTTTTAGTATAATGTCGTTGAAAAATCATACGCATCGAGAATTTGGATGCTTAAATGTCATTTTCGACATAGCAAAAAATAGTAAGAAGGCTTCGAAAAATATGAGCGATAGCTTTTTCGACGCCGAATGTAAATTTGAAAGGAGTTTCAAGGAGGAGGATTCTTTCTGCCAATAAAAATTGCAATTATTATTAATAAAAAACGAACAAAGAAAAAAGTCGTTTTATTTTTGATAAACTCAAAAACGAAAAGGGTAGCGGACATTGCAAAAACGATCCTTAAAAGGGGGGTTTCAAAAAAATTTTCCCCGGGTTCTATCTCCATAATTTATAATTTTAATTTAACGCTGAAAAAGGGGCCCCCCCGGGGGTTTTTTGGTTGCGCGTTTGGCGTCAAAACCGAGTACGTCACACTAAATATTTTTTTTGGGTATTAAAAATTAATTGAAAAATTTTTTAAAAATTATGGTGTATTTAACACTTCAAAAAAATTTTTTTCCCTTGAAAAATTTTAAATTAAAGTTAGTTTTTTAAACAATTTAGACAATTGTTAATCAACAAAATTGTTTCGAACTTTCGTCCTCAGTATACATTAAAAAAAAATGCCTAAATAATAATTGTCGTATAAACTTTTCTTTTCGTAAAGCCCTTTCTATGTGCATACTTAACAAGATAATGCCATAAAAGTTTAAAAAAATTTCTTTGTTTATAATATGCAAATATGCAATACTTTTTAAAATTGTTAAAAGTAGTGATAGAAAAAAATTAAACGAAAAAATAAAGTCATGGTCTTATCAGAAATTCTACCACAAGCACAAAAAGGAAATAATACGAAGCTTCTTTACTATCTTAAAACCAACAAAATAGAAATTACGATAATTGAAAGCCGACCAAAAAAAAAAGATATTTATCGTGTGAGAAAATGGTTTGAGACAAGTCTGAACATACAAAAACCACATATTTTTCTAAGACGGGACGATAGTGTTTAAAAATAAAAATGCCGCAAACTTCACCAAAAGTTCCCACACGTTTGAAGTTTTATCAGTAACATTTGTCTCAATAGTTTTGTCAGAAATTACTATCTTACATTTTTATACACAAAAATAATTTAATTAAAATTTTTATTATATTCTATAATACACGGTATTATAAATAACAAAATTAACAAATCAAATTAAGTGAAGGAACCCCTGCTCCTCAGCAAGGCGCAATTTCCTGCGGACATCCCTCATTAGATTTTAAACGGCTTCGATATCTTTCTCTCTAATTTTTTTGTAAATTCTACGCCTTAATTGCTCCTTATTTTTAGCTTTCCATTATCTATCGTAAAACTTTCTATACCTAAAGTCCAAAATTTCTGTCAGTGACTCATTTAATACCGGCCACCCAACCGACGAAGAGGCTGAATAAAAATCTAACACTAGTAAATGATTTTTAAGCCTATGATATACTTTTCCGCTCAAATAACAGTGAACCGGCCAAAAGTTTCATCGCCACGTTGTCATAATTCGCGAAAATAAGTTACCAGCCAGCGATCGCACTTAAAATAACACGCCAATATGTATTGAAATCATTGTTATCGAGAAGGCAATAAAAGTGGAAAACACACTTCCTTAGTTTACAACTTGAAGAGACTTGAAAATAAGCGTATCGACAGGGTTTTCGTGATGTTCGATGATTTTATTTAGTTATTATTGATTATGGACAGATTTTGTAAGTTTAAATTTAAATTGCTATACAGGGTATTTTCTAAATATTATAAATTTCTAATATTGTAGTATATAGATATTATTTTGTGCCAATTTTATAATTATTTATCTTATTTAGTGTATATAATTGTATATAAAGATTTAGTGTTGTTAAGTGCTTTTAATTTCTGTAAACTATGAATATTAACCAACCTTTAACTAGTTATCCGCCTACAAAAAAATACTCAGTTAACGTTAAAAGAACGAATAATGGTTAAAAATGTTTACCATGAGATTCGGGAACGAAATCCAGAACTAACCACTTTGGATGCTGCAGAGATATGTGGAACTTTAACAAAAGTTTTTTCGCGTACGGTATTCAGAGTTTTAAAAGGCAAAAAAATCAATATTAGTACTTATTCGGATACTGGAAAATGCGATTTTTTCGCTATTTTTTTGCACACTTTTTATTTTTCAATTGTTAAACATGAATCAGAAGTTGTTTTTTTGGCTGCCTCTTATAGTATTTAAAAATAATAATAATTGAATTGTTTAATTCCATTTTACGACATATTCCTTTTTAAAATTTTTTCATTTGCACGAAAACATATTTAAAAACGCATACTATGTTAATATTAAAAAAAAACACTTAAAAGTAAGAAAAAACTTTAATTTTCAATAAAAAGTAGGTAAAACGTTTACCTCCGGATTCAACTCGAAATTCTAAAAATGTTGACCTGTTACCAGGTTGTAATAGTTTTCTTTATGACATTTTTATAAGGTATGCGAACCTTGCTTCGCTCGACCCGCAATGTTTTATCAAAAATATTCTCAATATGGAAATCCTAAATATGGAACACGAAAGACCCGAAATAATTATTGGATTCTACAAGCTGATGATCTCAGAGCTTTCGTGTTCCTTATATAGTGGATTTTTTGATGAAGCAATGCGTGTGAATATCGTATTTAATATTGAAATTGCAAGATCGGTGGTGAATTGGCAAGTCGGTGTAACTTGGATTGTCTATCGTTCTGCTTTTACATCTTTTTTAATTTATGTTAAGACTAAAATTTTATTATTTTTTTCATGTAGCAAAATAAAATCAGAGAAGGTAGAATTAAAGTAAAAATGTATTTTTTTTTGAAAAGACGTTGAAAAATCTCCAAAAAAACTCAAATTTGTGATTTATGACCTCAAAATTGGAGGTGTGCAAAACTAAGCAAAAAAAAATACATTTTTCATTAATCCGAATAATACCAAAATAATATAGGCTTGTTACTAATTTAAAGGCTTGATGAAAATGTAAGAAAATAACTTTTGCTTGTAAAAAATATTTTCATATTTTGACGAAATGTTATCATTTATTTTCTAAAATGCATACGCCACTGGAATTGATTCCCCTGACCCCACACAACCCGGGGCACTCTAAAAGCGAGCGATGCGTCATTGACAGAAATTTTGGACTTGAAGTATAGCTAAAAGTATCCAAAAATATTTGATAGAACGAGCCGGTGTTGTCGTTTCTTGGTACAAATGGTATGTTTTGAGCTTGTAGCCAGTTTTGAGTTTCTCGTGCATCATGACAGGATGCTAAGACTAGCCAAAACATTATGTCATCTTTAGCATGATTCTCGTGTATAAAATCAGCCAATGTGGTCAGACAGTTTTGAATATAGTGCTGACTATCTAGTGCTTCTCTCCTTACCCTTCCCACTTAAGGCCTGGATATATCTGCAGTAAAAATCACGCACAAAACTAAAATTTTGTTTGGGCTCCTCTGTATTTAACTTTTAAATAAAAACTCCTATTTTTCAACGTCGTTTACCCAATACTAGAGATGTTAGTCGCGAATATTTCCAAGCGAAGAATGCGAATTTTCGCAAATATTTCACTCAGGTATAAATTTTCCCATAAGACACGTTCTTACAAACACAGAACAATCGAACCTGTTTGTTTGTATTGTCAATTAGAAACATCAAAATCAGTCAAATATTGAGTTTCAAGGATGTTGAGGTTTCCATGAAGTTCTGAAAAAAAGGGTTAATTGGTTGTATTAGTAAAATGCACCCCCATTTATCTATCTTAGGTAAAGAGATGGGTGAAAATGTTAAATACAAAAGTTGTAGGGTTGTTACTGAGGTTCTTTTATAACGTTACCAAAAAAACAATTGAACGTCGCCTTTTTAAGATATGACGCTAAGTTGCGTTTTTTTAAATGGAACACCCTGTGTATTATTAGCTAAAATGAAAGATCGTTTTATCCCGATTTCAAAAATATATGCATAGTTGACATTTGGTTTGGCTTTTTCGAAATATTTCTGTTTAAAAGCCGTTTTCAAAATATATTTTTAAAGATTTTATTTTAGTGAAATATACTTTGGTGGTTCCATTTTATTATTTCTTGAAGATATCGAATAATTTATTTGATATAGCGAACGGATTTAATTGTTAACATGGTATTTCCTGTTTATTTAACTATATACCCTATATTAGAAAAGTTCGTTAACATCTTAGAATAAGCATATCACCTTTTTAACAACGTCATCACAGAAAATTAGCCTAAAAATTAGCATAAAATAACATAAATTAAAAATAAAAGTTTTCGAAATGGCCACCATTTTCCAAAATACAACGTCTATATCCCCGTTTTAGTTTTTCCAAAGCTGCGTAGGTATATGGAATCTTGGTTTTCGGTGTTTAAACGAAAAATATCTTGAATTAAAATATTCTGAATTTCTTGTATGCTTAAATTTCTATGTGAATTTACTTTCTCTTTTAGAGCACCCCACAAAAAAGTATCTAACCGCGTTAAGTCCGGGCTGTTAGGAGGCCACCTAATTGTTCCAAATTTGCCTATCCATAAGGAAAATGTGTGATTAAGCAAATATTCTATAATTCTATTCGGATATAAAAGATAATATTCTCTACGTGCTTGTTTCAGTAAAACCCATTTTAAAATGTCCGTATTTTGACACTAAAACATGATGACAACTAAAATATGTCGTTTCCATGGAAACTTAAATAATTGTTTTCAAGGCATATCTGACCATTTTGCAAATACTATGGTTCTGCGTATAGTCACTGCCATATCGTACGATGATATTTAAATAAAAATATTTCGAAAAAGGCCAAACCAAATGTCAACTATGCATATATTTTTGAAATCGGGATAAAACGATCTTTCATTTTAGCTAATAATATACAGGGTGTTCCATATAAAATAACGCAAGTTAGCGTCATATCTTAAAAAGGCGACGTTCAATTGTTTTTTGGTAACGTTATAAAAGAACCTCAGTAACAACCCTACAACTTTTGTATTTAACATTTTCACCCATCTCTTTACCTAAGATAGATAAATGGGGGGTGCATTTATAACCAATAATCCTGTACACGATGAAGAAATAGATAAATTAATTAAAAAAACGATTTCAGTTATATTTTTAATTATGTTATATGAAATTGAAAATTGTATGACAAAAAAAAACCTTTTAATAGTATAATACCCCATATTTCACCATTCTAGAATATTCTCCCTAAATGCCGCTCGTGCATTAAAAAAACCAGATAATTTTCATTCAAGCTTGTTATACAAATTTCACTCGTTCTTCGAACTCGTGGAATTATAAATAACAAGCTTTCATTCATTTAATTTATTGTCGCTATCTCCATCTTACTAACTGATCTAGTAACTGATCGCGTATTGTTCTTCTGTTTTAAATTGCGCTCTGTTGTATGCTCAATTGGTCATTTTGCAACAAAATGAGTGAAGCGCCATCTGCCTTGACATCTTTTAATTGGATGTGGGGTGTCTGAGCTATAGGGAAAATTGTTTTAGTTTGGTTTAAACAATTTTTGCAAGGTAACCATGTAACATATTTATTTGTGCACAGCATAACTAACAGGCAGCACGATCTCTTCCTGGCGACGCTTTTGATATTTTTAAACACAAATCACGAAACGATTACAATTCAAATAAAGGAGACAGATCATTTCCCAGCAAAATGGCGGCTGATACCTGGGCGAGGAAAATGACTGTATTTTCCCGTCAATTTATGAAATCGTGCTTCTCTTTTTTAGTTATACTGTGATACCACTGTGATACCGGTATGTTGTGTTTACCCAGCAAAAGTTTGTTATTTGTTTTCGAGCATGGAGCCTAAAGATAAGGAGCAATATCTCTGGGTTACAAAATTACAGTAAATTAAGATGGCGATGGTGTTCTAGGGGACGGTTTTTATGTTTATTAAAGTGTTAATGAGTATAGTAGTACGGTGTTTATTTTTACTTGTACACAAAACTAGTTTTGTTTTGTCATATTGTTACGTTGTCTTGTCTGTAGAGTCTGTTGGTCTGTTAGCAAAAATTAAAACAAAAAATACATAAATTACTTTTGGTTTCCTGTTGATTATTTCTCGAAAATAAATAGCGTGGGAGCTCTGGTTAAAGCCCTTTTATGTTTGTATCCAATTTCGGTAGTAAAAGAATAAGTTCGCGAATATCGCGAATATTCGCGAACATTTGCGAACGATCTTAAATTTCCGGAAATTTAACATCTGTTCCCAATACTGTCAATATGACTTTTGTAAAAAAACGAAAAATGATTTAAAATATTTAATTTTATAATACCTTATTCATGCATATTTCTTAGAAAAGTAAAAAAAAAACTCTAAAATTGGCTATTTTAAAAAATTCATAATTTGGACACTTTTAAAGTTGGAAATCTGATTTTTCGGAAAATGATTTTTTATAATATGTGCATATACGCAAATATACAAAAATTGTTAAAATTTAATTATTGTGAAGGGGTGTTTCAATTTTTACGTCACCTAGAGTAATTTTTATACACCTTATTTTAAACCTTAAATGTAGGTCAGATTTGAGTCATATTAATGCCTAAAAAAAGAACATACCAAATTTTAGAGTTTATTAAGCTCAATTGAAGAGGTTAAGTAGATGTTATAGTAATCGACTTATTGGGTAATTGATAATGTGTTTTCTTTTTTACAGGGTGGATCATTTTAATTACCTTCTGTAATTATTTTAATAATAATTTTATTTATAATTTTTATTAATAATTTTCTCTCTTCCACAATCAATCCCATTCATAGTTTTGCTGACGATAGTACCCTCCACTCTAGTATTCAATTTCTTAAGCCACCGTGTAATTCTGATTTTGAAAACAAGCGCAGGTCAATGCAGATATCTCTTTCACAAGACCTCAAATTTATCTTGGATTGGGGCGCCAAAAATCGTGTTCAGTTTAATGCCTCAAAAACACAGTCATGTTCGCTGTCGCGAAAAAAGTCTGCGAATGCTCATCCCTTACATATGAGCGGCCAAGTTCTGCAGAACAAAGAGTCGTTTAATCTAGTCGGCGTTACTTTTGAGAATAACCTCAACTGGCACAAACACATTTCATCCATAGCTTCGGCAGCTTCAAAAAGATTGGATTCCTCTTTCGAGCCAGAAAATATTTCTCTTCTTCCAATCTGTACACTCTGTATGTATCCCAAATCAGACCCTCTTTGGAATATTGTTCTCATGTCTGGGGAATGGCGTCCCCTACAACACTTAGCCTTCTGGACTCCATTCAAAAAAGAGCTGTTCGTCTTATTAATGATCCAACGCTCACAGAAAGGCTTCCTCTTCTTGCCCATCGTCGAGCTGTAGGGGATCTGTCGCTCTTCTATAGGTATTTTCACGGCTTCTGCTCAGAGGAATTGGCCAGTATTATTCCTTCTCTGGCAGCCCCCAACAGAGCAACACGTAGTGCAACTTTTATGCATCCTTTTACATATAGAGAGGCCCCGAACTTCCCGCTTTCTTCGTTCCTTTATTCCTAGAGTGTCAAGACTATGGAACCTGCTGCCCGCAGAAGTTTTTCCTTCTCCTCCCAATCTCCAAAAATTTAAGTCCCGTGTGAACAAACTCCCTTTCACCACACTGAAGACACCCACGGTACGTTAGTACTTAGGCATCAGCCTTCGTGGACTGTCCCAAGATAAAAAAAAAATCGTGCCAAAATTAAATCAAAGTTGTTTTTTTTTGAATAAACAGTAAAAAGTGCAAAGTTGTACTTATTTCATCGACTTAAAAAAATAGGTTATCAATTCGATACGTATACGAGTAGATGTTATATTATTGGAACTGCTATATATTCACATATTATAATACTCAAGAAGGGCTTTTAAACAAATATACCAAATTTTATAGGTGCATGTATGTATGTTTGTCAATGCCAAAACGGATAAATACACACAGACCATACAAAACCCAGCTTACCTGGGGCGGTAGTGAGCGATCTCCTGGTCAGTCTCGGAATTTGGTTTGGTATACCGATGGATCCAAGACTGACAATGGAGCCGGCGCAGGAATACATGGTATGACCCCTAGGTTTAATGCTTATGCTTCCCTGGGGAAATATGCCCCTGTTTTCCAGGCGGAAATATATGCCATTGAACTTTGTCTGCGAGAGAACTTGAGGAGGAGATATATGGGCAGGGACATTACTATCTTCTCTGATAGTCAAGCGGCCATAAAAGCTTTGGCATCTCAACAAGTCAACTCAAGGTTGGTTTGGAACTGTCTGCAATGCCTCCTAAACCTGGCTAACCACAACAAAGTTACACTTTCCGGGGTGCCAGTACACAGGGAATACAGGGCAATGAAAATGCAGACTCCCTGGCCAGGCGAGGCTCCGCAGCAATGTTTGTGGGTCCTGAACCTGTTTTGGAATACCAAAAACCTTGGTTCGTGGCTACATGACTCGGTGGATTCAAACACAATATCAGTCATAATGGAATCACATTCCAAGGCAAAATCACACTAAATCAATGTTGGACTCACCATCGAAAGCATTGACAAGTGAACTACTAAAACTAAATAGGAATCAGATTAGAATAGTGACAGGATTAATAACCAGGGCACTGCACCCTAAGAAAACATATGCACACTATGGGCATCTATAGAGAAGAACCCATTTGCAGACTTTGTGACGAAGAGGAAGAGACAGCCTCTCACATCATATATGAGTGCCCTGCACTTACATACTGGAGAACAAATCAAAACCTCATGGTGGACACTAACCACCAGGAGGCTGGAGACCAGAAAAGAACAGTAAAAGGGCTACTACACCTGTCTAAGGTGTCAAACCTTTTTAACTGAAACAAATACACAAGAGATACAACAAGCCCTGTAGGCTGCAGTGTCGAGGCGGACAAAACCTTAACTTGTGTATTTAGTTTATCAATCAATCAATCAATCAATGTATGTTTGTCCACGGATTACTCCGAAACTATTTATCGAATTGTGACCATTATTTTTTTATTGGCTTATATTACCTTCAACTTAGTAAACAGTAAAGATTTTAGAAAAATCGGTTTAGTACTTTTTATGATATGGACTAATACGTGTAAATGTGTAAATGAAAAACATTTTAATAGTTCGGTCAAATTCTAGTACACGTAAAAAACCACCAACAAAATTTTTAAATATTAACAACCTACTACTACTTTTAGTATGTTTTATTTGGGTCCATGAACTTGCAGATCGCCTGCAACAAAAAAGAAAAAAACCCCCCAAAAAACCCAAAAATCACAAATATTTATCTACCTTTCGGTGGCAAGTCGGCCACCGTTGTTAAGATAGAAACTAAAACAAAAAATTAAACTTAATTTTAAGAAATTTTTGATCTAAAAACTTAGGAAATTCTGATAGCTTTTTTATTTTTTTTATGACGTTTTGTCATAAAAGAAGTAAATATATATTGTATGTTCAATCTTTTGAAACAGCTGGAGATGGAAATAGGGTATCTTATTTACGAGAAAAATATTCACAATTTTAAATAAAATTTAAAATTAATTTAAAATTAAGGTATTTCGTTTAAAAATTTAAATTTGAGGTAACCTCACGCATTTTAAGGCAATACTGTATAAAACTAAAAGTTCTTAAAATTTGTTAAAGCGTAAAGGTATGTTTCCTTCCACGCGGCCGCCGCATGCGGCTAACGCACTACGTTAGCCGCAAAGCACTCCTACTCATGTTTTTAAATGTGCATGGTTTGTTCCGCGCGGCCGTCGTATGCGTCCGCTGTCAACGACTGCGATTGACTGCTGAAGAAGCAGTGTAGCAGCAGTCGTGTCTGCGTCTGATATTTTGTTTGTGTTGTTTTGTGTGGAATGCCGGTGTTTTTTTTTAATTGTTAAAAATTTAAACTTTATTTTTTAAATGAGGTCTTGGATTTATTTATTACGTATTTTAAAAGCTTTTAAGATCCCAAATCCAATGATTACACTTATTCAAAAAAATCAGTTTAATGTTTTCCCAAGATCCTTCCAAAAATATATTGTCTGACTCTCTCTTACATATGGTTTCTTAAGAAAATTGCCATTAATATAAATTGTTCGAATAAGTACAATACATTATTGGTTTTGGGAACTTAATAGCTCATAAAATACATAATAAAAAATCCAGGGCCGTATTAAAAAAAAACGTTGATGATGGCAACTCAAAGACGAAACGTCGGTGTATAAATCTAATAACACTATCTTGTAGAACAGAAAAAGTAGCAATGGAAATGTAAAAGTTATTTTGTTACATCCATTTAAATAAAGTCATAAAGAAATAAAAACGAAATCGCGAATAATCGGTTTTTTCCAAAAGTAAGTATTCGAAAATTTTAAAGTTATAAGGTATCATTTTGATTAGCATCATATTGCGCAACTTTGCCTTCATTTAACCGACCTCGTATCTCTTCAAGTTTCCGAGATCCTAATGATAAGACTCGAATTTGGTACACCCTGTACAGAGTTACCTTAATACAATGGCTAATTTTTTCTCTGCGGTTTTGGATATTCAACTCTGTTGTATGGCTCGGACTTTATATCGTCTTTTATTAAGTCAAGAATAAAACTAAACTGTGCTTTATTCAGTCTACAATATTTTCTAAATTTTACTTCATCCTATTGCAGATGTCGATTTATTAATGTAGTATAACAACCCTCATCGCGTCTTTGCTGAAATATTGGATTTATAGGGGCATTGCTATGTTTCAGGTGGGGTAATTGTAATAGTATTTCGTCATCCTCTTTTTCTTCTAATAATAAATATATTGCTAGATCATCCATCACGACTCTTACCAAAGATTACTCCCTTTACACTAATAATTTTGCTATCGCGAGTTTGAGCCGCGTTCGTCGCATTGCGTTAGTCGCACGCGACGGCCGCGTGGTAGAAACCACGCCTTTAAATAAAATCGACAGGTTCAAGCGTTTTTGAAAAATACACATGGTTATGAAAATCTTTGTAGTGCTCCATTCTTGTTGCTTATGCTATATATCACCCTGTATACACGCTGTAGCTTTAATCGAAGGTCGAGTTTAGGCAGTTATGCTGGTACGCTTAGTAGTAAAGCGTTTAGTGAACTTCATTTTTTATTATGCATAAAAAATCAATTTTGTTCTAAATTTCTCTAATACATATAATGTATTGCACAAGAAGAACTTTAGTTTAAATAAAAAATTATTCGGCTTCTTTCCAGAACAAACATATTTGTTAAGTTTTTTTTTTTAATGATACATTTTTCATGTATATTCTGAAGAGTCTACTTTTGCAATAACACTAACAAAAATCATGAAAAGATTTCTTCAATAGTGCAGAATGCATGAGCATTTCTAAGACTGCATTTTGTAATCTTGACATTATATTGTAAAAGTTTAATTCTGTATAAAACTGATTTATTTTTAATTCTTTGGATATAAAATGATTATTTGTATTTAAATTATATAAAAATAGAAATTAAACTTACAATGTTTTTAAGTTAGATAGTTTATTCGATATTGTAGTTTGTAGAAAAACATAAATTTCATATGGCGCTACTTCAAAGGTGTTTTCTAATTTCGTATACTTCGCAAGTTTAACTGAAATATTTTCATTTTGAACACTAAATTATTTAATCAATCTTATGCTTCTCGTTTCATACACCGACCATTGTGACGAACCAAATAATTTACCAAAAAAATACCAAATTGCAAATTATTTAAATTTTGTTAATAATTTCTACGTAGACGAATTTAAAAGCCCTTAGTTCTGGTCGGTCATGGTTAGTTCTGGTTAAATCACGTTAAAGAACAATTTGAGAAATAAAGCAATTTATAAAAGATGGGCAATAAATCAAAATATATAACTAAAATTTTGGTTATAGGCTGAAAATTGAATTAAAAAAATAATTTCTATCAACTAATTTTGATATTCTTAGAAACAATTTCACTTAAAAAAAAAAAAACACTAAAATTTGATTAAGCAGAGTTTTATGTCAAATAAAATTATTAATAAAAATAGAATCCCATATGATGCCACCGTTACTGTTCACATTGTATAAGCCAAAAATTGGCACTCTTTATTTACACACGCTCTAGATTTCTTTAACACAAAAAAAAACACTATACGCTACTCTAGACTCAAGCACCTTGTAAATTCCTCTCAAGACCTGCCGAAACTTTCGAAACAAACTTTTATCTTGTCCAACTTTGACAGGTGACATTGCCGAACAAGGGTGGACGCGAGGTGCTAAAGCGGCGCCGAGACGGCCGACGCCTGCCCGTCGGGACGCTGCCTTCCCGATCTCTTAATCCTCCGATATATACGCTTCACCGTCGAAAATTAATCACCTTTGCCACGTCTCGTTGGTCTCGATGCAATATCCAAATTATTTTAAAACTATTTTATTATATTCATGGAAATTGCAAAAAAATTAAAATTAATGGTTGTTTCTCGAGAGAAGCAAATAGCTTTTTATATAGTGCGACCCTGTATACAGGGTGCCACAGATTCGAGTGCATGCATGGGATCGGAAACCGTAAGAGATAGGAAGTCGGTTTAATTATGGCAAAGTTGCGCATTTGGGTGGCTAACAACATGCCTATTAGAAAGTTGTAAAATTCCGAATACTTCGGAATATCTCGGAAAAAGCCGAAATTTTGTGATTTCGTTTTATTTTTCCTGACGTTATTTAAAGACATATGGAAAACAAAGACACTTTCTTATGGCCACTTTTAAGCTCTACAAAATAGCTTTGAGATTTACCGTACGACGTTTCGTTTTCTTTAAACCATCATCAACTTTCTTTTTTTAAATACGGACCTGGGTTTTTTATTTAATTTTTTTGAACCCTTTATTATCCCAATTACAAAAATGTATAACACTTAATATTTATTTACAAATATGGAACGCCCCTATAAGAAATGATGTGCGTTCTTTGTCTAACTCATTTTCTCTTATGGAAAATATATTTATTTAACAGAAAAATATTAAGTGTTATACATCATTGTAATTGGGATTATAACTGCTTTTAAAAATGTAATAAACAATTAGGTGCCGTATTTAAAAATAAAGTTGATGATGGTTTAACGAAAACGAAACGTCTACTAAATCTCTCAACGCTGCTTTGAAGAGCTAAAGTGGCCTTAAAAGTATCTTTCGTTTTTTCATATTCTTAAATAACGCCAGAAAAATAAAAACGAAATTCAATTTCGGTTTTTCCAGATATCTCCGGAAGTACTCATAATTTTACAACTTTCTAATAAGCATGTTGTTAAACCACTAAACTTTGCATAATTTAACCGACTTCTATCTCTTAGGTTTATCCCCATATGCACTCAATCTGTGGCACCCTGTAGATATATATATATATATATATATATATATATATATATATATATATATATATATATATATATATATATATATATATATATATATATATATATATATATATATATATATATTTTTTTTTTTTTTTTTTTTTTTTTTTGATGATATTTGGGTGAATGATGATCACGATCCAAGTTTTTAAATATTTTTTTACGATCTTCCTTTACTATAGCAGGAATGTTTAATCGCAAAAATAACTAATATTGGTCCAGAGAAAACCCTCACCAAATTCCAAATTCAGCAACATAACAATTTTATTGTTAAAAAAAAGATTTTTTAAATTTCTTTTGTGTGCGACAAAGTATTGACAATAAAATAAATTATGTATAACCGAACAATGCATGTTGATTGAAGACACCGATTACATCCACTTATAGCCAATCAGACTGTGATCCACTTTCGTCTGTCTTTCACGACATGCCTTTGGTGTAATCGTTTGGTTTGGAACGCAATGAATGGTTAATACTACTTTAAAGTTGGAGTTATGATTAAGACGCCTCCACTTCAAAAATCCTTAAGGACCTTCTAAAAAACTGTTGACATTAAAAAAAATATTATGAAATAACACAAACAAACAATTTTTTGACAACTGCTTTCTTGACGTGACAGATATTTTGCTCAATTAATTTTGTTCAATTGTTTTCATGACACTCTTATCCTATGTTGCTTTACGATCAATCCTTAATGCAAGGGTTTATGCTTTTAAAATTGCACTGACTTTTGAAAAAGCAATTTAATTATTACCAGTGTTCAAATTAACAATAATTTTGTAACATGGTCCGATTTTTTAATGTAACTATTTATTAACAAACCGGAATTAAGTTTGTTTTGTTAGTTTTGTAAATATTGTACCACATTTGCATCAAGTTTGACGTTATTTTATTAGGTTATTTTCTATTTTTGTACAAAATTATTTTCGAAATTTTGAAAGATACTGGATCATTTTGCAATTAAAAAAAATAATTTGTTTTTTTAAGGCAAAACATTTATTGTGATGATTACCAAATTTATTTCCCACACTAATATACAGGGTGTTTTTTAATAACATGCTAATATTTAAGGTACAGGGTGTTAAAATTTTAAGAAAATAATATTTTTTTATTGCCATTTTCATACCACTTTAAATATTTTTATGTTTTACCTATCTATTATTGATCAATAATACCTTAGAAACGGAATATGTTATGATAGCAATAATACCTGCTATCACACCTAGGGCATTATAAGCGGGCATTATGATAATGCCCGCTTATAATGCCCTAATGCTAATATGGAAATTTTATTGCTTATCCAATTTTATTTCTCTCACAATAAAGATCAAGTTTATACAAAAAATATTTTTTTCTTTAAGCAATACTAAAAATTAAACTTTATTTCCAAAATAAAAATTACAATTTTGAAATGTCCCGGAAAATGTAGCTGATCCCACTATAGAATGGTCGGTGTTTTTTGTGATGGTAGCAGCGGTGGTAGCACTAACGCTATTTTGTATAGAAGAACAGTCCATTAAAGAATTTTCAATAGTCGATACGGAATTAACCTCGGAATTAACTGAATTGGCAATCATTTTGGCTACTTTGTTTTTGGATGAAATACTTTCTTCTATATATCCTTCAGCTACTGAAGAGCTTTTCCATTTCCCATGTTTAGCGTTTCAAACGAAGCACCTGCCTCAACAAGTAAAGTTGACGATGTGCGACGCAAACAGTGGCCGGTAAAGCTTCTGCATTATCCAGTTTTAAAAATTTTGCGATCAATGTTGGGACGCTTCCTATGGTATTTTTTCCAATGGGTTGTACTGTACATCGACCCTTTCTATAGGTAAGAAAGAATCTTCGCTCCTTTATTCCAGCTGGTATTAATGTTGTGTACTTTTTTATTAAATTTAAAGCGCCTAAATCTTCTTCAATGAAAGAAAAACTTTTTGAAGTTGAAGTTTTAGTTTGTGGTACCTTTATAACCAAGACTGTTCCTCTATCTTCAATGTCATCAATGGTCATTTTGACCAACTCATCTCGTCTTAAACCTCCAAAAACACCCATTACCAATATGACTTTGTGTACCAAGTAGATATCATCAGGAGCCTTCTTAATAAATTTTAATATTTGTTCTCCTTCCAAAACTTTAGACTTCTTCGGGACGTATCCTTTCGACTTAACTTTTAAAAAAGATATGAGACGATGGTATTGCGAAATGTCTATATTTTCATAGACCATCAACGTAGACCTTAGGGTGGAATACTTGGTCCAGAGAGGTTCGGACTGTATTTTTCCGACTAAAAATAATAAAGTTTGTTAAACATATGTATTAAAATAAAATCAATAACTTACCAGTTCCTGGAAATATGTCATTAAAACGTTTTCGGTAATTTGAAGAATTGCGTTCGCATCTTTCCAAATACCAAATATGCCATACTCCCGATCATACTGTTGCCTTGATATAATGGCAAAAGATTTTCGGTCGCTTTTATGGCCTTTTCTCTTATATTTTGTGGAATTTCTTCCATTTTGAGCAAATCGTTAAATAAAAAATGCCAACTGACTAACTGACAGAAACATCAAAGTCAAACTTAACACCAGTCATTATCTACTTACGTATACAGGTACAGGTGCAACTTATTTTTTATATTGCGAATAAATAATGTAATTAGTCATTGAAAAACTCTTTTTTGGGTAAAACATAAAGCATTGTATGCACTACGGGCTTCAGGGCATTATAGTCCCAGTAACGCCCTTGATACATAAATAGCTATTATGGAAATTGGTGTAGGGCGTTAAAAGTTATCTTATTAAATAAATTATTGTTCAAAGTTACATAAATCGTTTTTTCTCGTAATTGGTCCAATGAGATGCAAATAAGTCAATTTATTTTTTTTTTAATGGTAAAACGGTGAGTCGTACAAAAAAAGTCAAGTAACCAAATTTGTTTTAAATTGACCGGGGACACCAAAAATAATTTTTGTTTTAAGAGAAAGCAGTGGCGTACTACTTTTTCCTTCAAAAATATATAGTCAGAGTCCAGTACGGACGCCACTGTTGGAAATAAAAAAAAAATTCTTAAGTCAAAAAAAACGCCGTACACCAATTTTCATAAAAATATTTAAAGTGGTATGAAAATGACAATAAAACAAATATTTTTTTCTTAAAATTTTAACACCCTGTATCTCAAAAATGAGCTCCTTGCGCATATCTGTTTATATGGACTTTTAGTCCTAAAATGAGTTGAAAAATCACATCCTTCATTTTTAGCCATCAATTAAATTACACCCTGTATAAATGGTCAATGGCCACCGGAAAATGTTCTAATAATATGTACTAATAATTTATCTGCTGTGCCCAGATCTGCTATGTAGAACAAAGTACCTGTCAAGTTCTATGCCCAGTTAGGTTATAATAGCACCGTATACCTGCTCGCTGTGCCCAAATAGTTATCTCCCTAAAGACGATCCACGTAAAGAATATTTAAGTCTCGAGAAACTAACAATTAGTAAATTTTAGTGGACAGTGTAGAAAATATTTTGGCTAAAGTTTTGTGTTTAAAAAAGCTGTGTGCACAATAGAAATAAAATTTAGAAGAAAAACTAGTTGAAAGACAAAAATGTTACTATGTACAGCTCCCCGAAACATGATTTAAATGTTGGAATTTATGCGGTCTTCTAGCGAATTTTACGATTTTCAGTTCAATGGAGAACCTTAAACTTTTTTTAGATATACAAACGAATTACAATATTATTTCCTAATTTTAAATTTCTTTTATTTTTGAAGTTGAGTCAAATTCTGGCGCATGTAAGAAAATCATAATGGCCGAAATTTTTAAATATTTATAACAAAACTACTACTACTTATTAAAAGAAAAAATAATCCAGTTTTTACTAAAAACAAATAATTACGAAATTAAAAGATTTAAATCTTTTGAAAATATTCAAATACTTTTTTTAATGATTTTCTCCGGTCTTTTCTTTTATAAACTATTAATTCCCAAATTGCATACGTCTACAATCTTGTGCCAAGATAAAAAGAAAATTAAGAAAGTTTCCAGTTTTCCTCAATCGACAAAATTTTCGCGAAAATGTACACATATCTACCTGTCTGAGGGCGACTCGCTGGCGGAAGCCCCGGAGTCTACCGGACTTTCGGGCGCCGGAAGTCATCTGTTCGCACTTGCCACTTCGCTTCCGGTCGCTTCCGGTTTGCAGGGTCAGCGAATAAGAGGAAAAACGGGGTACACCTTTGACGTTCGATATAATAAATTGTTTTGGGGAATATGGGGGACGTGGAAAAGTTATAAATTAACCGTTTTTAGGATTTTGCATTTATTTATCGACTTTTACAAGAGGGTAGTAAATTTGGAAAATCTACATAATTGGTATAAAGCCAACCAAAACCAATCCTTAATTGAAATAGCATATATATATATATATATATATATATATATATTATATATATATATATATATATATATTATAATATTTATCATCTGAGCGTCCATACATTAACAAAATGCATTCATTAGAGCGTCCATGTGCGTAGGGCGTCCGTATATGGACGCTCTATGCACTTTGCCTGCAAATTTTGTGGACAGAGTGGTGATGGTCTGAAATTTATTTTAACAAAATTTTGGAAGACGCTTTACTGTTGACGAAATGTAAGAAAATATACGGTTGGCGTATATTTTTGGTTCAATAGTTTGACCGCTTGAGTCTCTACTAGCGCAGCTGTATATTAAAGGTATACACTTACTTCATACATTTGTTCGCGTTTCGGGCGTCCAGTGCAATTGGCAACGCTTTCTTTAGGAAATATTTTATATAAGTATTTTCTTTTTTAATAATTCTGTTTAGTAGTTCATAAGACGTAATATGTGCAGGATGGATTATCGATTGTTCAATAGGTGGTTACAAAGTTATAAGCAAATATGCTAAATTGTGTGGTGCTAAAAATCCACAACCTATTACAGCAACAAAATTAAGGAAACATTTGACTACTCTAACTTAGGTGTTAAACATGTCAGCAAATGACATCGAACAATTATCAACCTTTATGGGACATACAATTAACTTCATCGTGGATCATACTTGCTACCAGATGATCTTTTTCAAACGGAAAAAAATGCCAAATTATTATTATTAATAAAAAAAGAAAACGCTGCAAAATTTAAGGGAGACAAATTAGAGGAAATTGATGTAGATCTGAATATAGATCCCGATGATTCAACTAGGCATTGAGACCTATATTCCCCACACTAAAAAGAACCCCATAACTTTAAATCACAAACCGTGGTTTTATAAATTCTGTGACAAAGCCAGACTTTTAAAAATTCAAGCCCACAAAAGGTTTTTTCAAAATCCCAGTCCCGAAAATCGACAGGCTAGCATCGAAGCAAGAAATCAGTATAATCAGACCATCTCAGAAGCAAAAAATCGTTTTAACAATCGGATAAAAGATAAAGTTTCCTCTAGCTCGAATGGCTGTAAAGCTTTCTGGTTCTTTGCAAAAATATTAGTCAAAACTTTTGCACAAATTCTTTTTCTCTCCTAATCTCTGAAGATGGAATTGTCCTACCTCCAAAGGAAAAGCCAAACTATTTGCCAAACAATTTGCTGCCAATTCTACGCTTGATCCTCCTATTAATCTTCCTCTTCCAACAGTTATCCTTGTTTCTCATAAAATATCCGATATAATTTGAAGTCAAACAGATCAAGCGTATTCTTTCTTCTCTTAATACTAAAAAATTGTCTGGGCTGCACATGTGCAACCTGTCCCCAAAAAGGATCCAAAACTCATCCTTCTAACTATAGACCTATATCTCTCTTTTCTGTTGTTTGCAAAGTAATGGAAAAATTCCCAAATCTTAAAATATCTGGAAAACCATAAGATCTTACATGATGGACAATATGGATTTCGTCACAGTAGATCCACAGCTGATCTTTTTTCCTTTGTCTCACACAACTGGAACAAGTCCCTTAAGTTTCTTGCTGAATCCCAGATTGTTGCTCTTGACATATCCAAAGCTTTTGATCAGGTCTGGCATGATGGGCTTCTTAACAAACTTCCTTCTTATGGTCTTCCACCTAAGCTTTGCTCTTGGCTCTCCAGTTTCCTTTCCAATCGACGTATATCAGTTAGTGTAGATGGTCATTCCTCCAGCTTCTACCAAATTAATGCTGGGGTGCCCCAGGGCTCAGTGCTGGCACCCACGCTGTTTCTTCTACACATTAACGATCTTCTCTCTCCACAATCAATTCCATTCATAGTTTTGCTGACGATAGTACCCTCCACTCTAGTATTTAATTCCTTAAGCCACCATGTAATTCTGATTTGGAAAACAACCGCAGGTCAATGCAGAAATCTCTTTCACAAAACCTCAAACTTATCTTGGATTGGGGCGCCAAAAATCTTGTTCAGTTTAGTGCCTTGAAAACACAGTCATGTTCGCTGTCGCGAAAAAAGTCTGCCAATGCTTATCCCTTACATATGAGCATCCATGTTCTGCAGAACAAAGAGTCCTTTAATCTTGTCGGCGTTACTTTTGAGAATAACCTCAACTGGCACAAACACATTACATCCATAGCCTCGGCAGCTTCAAAAAAGCTTGGATTCCTCTTTCGAGCCAAAAAATATTTCTCTTCTTCCAATCTGTACATTCTGTATGTATCCCAAATCAGACCCTCTTTAGAATATTGTTCTCATGTCTGGGGAATGGTGTCCCTACAACACTTAGCATTCTGGACTCCATTCACAGAAGAGCCGTTCGTCTTATTAATGATCCAACGCTCACAGAAAGGCTTACTCTTCTTGCCCACCGTCGAGCTGTGGGGGATCTGTCGCTCTTCTATAGGTATTTTCACGGCTTCTGCTCAGAGGAATTGGCCAGTAAAATTTCTTTTGTGGCAGCTCCCAACAGAGCAACACGTAGTGCAACTTTTATGCATCCTTTTACAGTTCAGTTAGAGAGGCCCCGAACTTCTCGCTTTCTTCGTTCCTTCATCCCTAGAGTGTCAAGACTATGGAACCTGCTGCCCTCAGAAGTTTCTGCTTCTCCTTGTAATCTCCAAATATTTAAGTCCCGTGTGAACAAACTCCCTCTTACCACACTTAAGACACCCACGGTACGTTAGTATTCAGGCATCAGCCTTCGTGGACTGTCCCAAGATAAAAAAAACAAAAATGAGATAGAAAGCGAAGAAGAAGAAGACGATATTTACGCATCAATTTTTTTCTTAAAATTACTTATGTCAAGATCAAGTTATATATTGTATTATCGTTTTTTTTTTCATTGTAAATCTCGCGTCAAGCTTTTTTATCATATAAATTGTGTAATGAAATAACTTAATGGGTTTGATTTAATTTAAATATTATTTTTTACTTTTTGGCTCATGTAAATAAAAGTTTGTTTTTCAAAGTGCTTCTTTAGGTTATAGATTGGAGTCCGCCATATTGGATTTAGAGTGACGTAATTTATTTTTCGTATTCTTCTTAGCAAACCCTTTTATTTAATACCCATATTATGGGAGCGCATTAAAAATAACTAGGCGGCCATCTTAGGCGGCTCGCCATATTAGATATAAAATGACGTCACTTAGCTAATAATGCATTGTCCTCCAAACTTAAGGTGTGTGCAAAATTTCAGCTTATTCGGTTAGGGATAACTGCTTTAAAGGTTTGTTACAAGATTTGACTCAAATAAACATACAACATACATACAAAATACATAAAAATATATTGAAATAAAATAAAAGTTTGTAAAAATAAAGTTAAACTAGTTAAAAAAGTTAATTAAGGATAATAAATATATCTTAAGAATAACTTGTCGTAATGCTTAAAAAGTACTAATATGCCTTCTAATTGTTTTTTTTTAATAGCTTTAAGTTTAAGATAAGTCAGTAGTCTCTGACTTTGGGTTTAATCGGACAATAAATTGTTAAAATGAAGGCAGTATTCACAATTTTTAATTTTGTAAAATGGGCGCTTTAAACGCTATTAAATGAAAGAAAACAATATATTGAGGATGTACATATTGGCAACACCGCTGGACGCTTTAATGTGTAATATATAAAAAACGGTATACGAAATGGACGCTCAAAACGCGACTAAATAGCAGGAAACTGTATATTAAGGACGCTCCCATGATAGTTAAGCGTATGGACGCTCTGGTGTTGACAGAATATACGGATACGTGTTTTATTTAAGTAAAAAAATAATATTTTTTGTTTATTTTACTTTCCCCCTCAATGAATCAAAAAATATATACCAAACAAATAACTAATAAATAAGTTTTTAAACACGGACGCTCTATGGCGCATTTCTGTCGTGACGCTCTAATGATAGTAAGATGTATATATATATATATATATATATATATATATATATATATATATATATATATATATATATATATATATATATATATATATATATATATATATATATATATATATATATATATATATATATATATATATATATATATATATATATATATATATA
>JAHBCN010012193.1:0-27362 GCA_019359885.1 Listronotus oregonensis
TACCTATTTCAATTACAAAAAAAGGCCAATATTTTCTTTAAACCCTTTTTTAAATTAAAAGTTTTTCACCATTTATTATATTATTTTTAAAAAATTAAAATTGTAATAAAAGTTATATAAAATATCTATCATCAATATTTAATTTTTAATGTAAAGAAAAAATTCCCAAAAATTTCCCCTCCTGCACTGGCCTCAAAACCCCTTAGGAAGATTTTTGAAAAATATAACGAACCCTTTAAAATCAGAAGATTAAGTTGAATGCTTTTACTTTTCTAAATTTATTTGAAAAATTTTTTTATTTTGCCCTCCAATATTTTGTTTCATGAGTCTGTTTTTTTAAATAGGTATACTGTGGTTTTGAAAGAAAAGAAATATTTCAATTTTAAGAAAAATAAAAGGGGGGAAACTTAAACAAATTTCTTGGGTTAAGTTTTCGTTAAACCTAACAGGTTTTAAAAATTAAAATTTTTTAATAAAATAAAATTTATTTTTTTTAAACTTTCCCATGAAAAAATGCATATCGTACCCTTTAAGAATTTTTTAATTTTTATCCAAGATCCTTTATTAAAATATTTTTTTTCTTCCAAAACCCCTGTTTTTTAAAACTCAAAAAAACAAAATATGCAAAATTTTAATCACAGACCCTTGTCCTATTTCAAAAAACAATTTTTTTTCGGATCCAAAGACACTACACGAAAAAGGTAGTAGGTATCTATGAGAAAATAAAAAACTTGCTAAAATTATAAATTTTTTAATTTTTTTTATATATTATTTATCAAAAAAAAACAATAAAATTTCTAAATAATACAAACTCAAGTTATCCCTAATCTTTGAAACTTAACCAGAAACATTTCTTAGTTTTAAATATAAATTATCTCAATGCGGCAAACAGTCTTTTATGGTGAAATGTAATATGGGCCGGTTGTAGAAGGTTGGCTTAAACTTGGTTCAACTTTGAACTTAACTGGTGGGACGTTTCCCTTTTAAAATAAACTCCATAATTACCTAAAAAGTAAAGTAAAACAGACTGTATGTACCGACAACCAAAATTTAAATTTTATACCAAAACTTGTTTGATTTTAAAATCGGCCAGGGATGCAGGCTTTAAAAAATAAGAAAAATCACCTGGCCAACTAAATCGTTGGAATAAAAGCATTTTGTAAAGACCTTTCACAGACACCCTGAAAAAAAATATTTAAAAATAAAAATCTTCTAATTTTCTATTTTTTTTTTTAAGTTCAATCTCTGTCAATATCTTTGAAAACTCATTGAATTATTAATTACCTTGGTCCTAATCTTTTATCTTAACGTCGCTCGTTGTCGCTCCCAATGAAGATTTTGATAATGGGAAGTACAATAATTATTTAAACATTTTGTAAAATTTTTATCAATTTTGGGGGAGTTAGAAGTTGTTTTGTTTCATTTCACTACATTAAATAGGTATAGTCCCAAAAAAAAGAGGTTAAATAATTTTTTTAAAATGAAAAATACCCGATCAAATTCCCGATTTAGATTTTTAAAATTTTCACACACAAAGTCGTATCGATAATACTAAAAGGTGGGTTCAGACAGAAATTTAATTTAATTTAATTTAATTTTTTAATTTAAAAAAAATCAACGGTTTCATAAGACGTTCATACAGATGACCAATTTAAATTTAATTTAAAAGTTGGCCAATTTTTTATCTTTTAGAAATAAATTAAATTAAATGATCGGTAATGGCATGCTTGAAAATCAGTCAATTGAAAATTTTTAACTTTGAAGTTTTTTAATATTTCAATTAGCAGCACAAAAATAATCAGCTGGTTGTTTACTTTTTTTTTTAGTTAGGTTGTGAATTTTGATTTAAAATAAAATGAATTTTGTTTCCAACGCAAATAGACATATTTTATTGGTTAAATTTAATATTTTGTTCATAAATTTTTGTTTAACGGGTGTAAAAATAAAATTAAACCTAAATTGGTTAAAAAAATTAAATTAAATTTTTGTTTGAACCCACCTTAAACTAACCCAACTAACCATAGACGGAAAGGAGACAAAAGTACAGAATCACCCGGGCTACTATGTCTATCTTTTCTATTTCAATATACTAGTACAGATGTTGTTGCACCTATTTCTGAAAGACATGTATATTACTAAAATCAAAAGTTCTTGAATAGATCTTGAAATTTTAAAATGAGATAAAGGCAGTTTTAACTGAAAGAATCCGTTTAAAATAGTGAAACTTATATTCAAAACAAGAGTTTCTATATTCTTAATTTTAAAAATTGGTTAATTATTTTTATATCTTATTAAATTCAAGATGTTAATTTAAATTGTGACTTTATATGATTTTAATTTACTGGCTCATTTTTTCGAAATAAGTAAAATTTTTATTTTAAAATTATTAAAATGAATAAATCGAGTAAGGAAATTCATGTTTTGTTTTAAGATTTTTAAAATCTTTAGAACAAAAACAATATTTTTAATATAATAGCACAGGGTTTCTAAACAAAATATATTTTTTAAAACCATCTATGTTCTTATTTTGAAAAATCTTTTTTTTGTGTGTAATGATGCTTTATTAGAAAAATGAATGAAATGATTGAAAAAACGTACTGACTTATCTCATTGAATTTATTTCAATATCAAAATAGGTAGTCTATTATGGGGAACCCTGTACTTTGCCTCCTAAACTGAGATATTGATAACTTTCGCCGAGCAGTTTAGATTCCACTTTTAACTTTTAATTTTTGTTAATGATGTGTATAACACATAGATAGGTCCTCTTAACAAACAAGTTGATAACCATTTCCGATAAAGTACCACCAACAATAATTGCTTTTATTTTGACTTAATCAATAGGTATATCCGGTAATAAATCGTATATAGTTTCCGGTAAATGCACTTTGTTAAAAAAGCAAATGCATTTAAAAATGTACATCAGAGTAGTAAAATGGTTTTATCTGGTTGAGTAATCGTCTCTTAATTTTATTTTATAGGTAGACAAGACATAATTCGATAAATAAGAAGTGTGTTTCCAGATGACTTTACCATTTCCTTTTCATAGAGTTTTATGTTCGTTATTTATGCCTATTTAAAATAGTCATCTCGACACGTCGCGCATAAAAGGATGTACAGGGTGTCTCATTTTGGTTGTTCGTTTTAATTTAATACCGGAGGCAGCCTTTTGAACTCTTGGTGCCTAATCTCTTTTTTTTTTTTTAATTATGGCTTTCGGCTTTTAGCCATGCAGCCAGACTCACAGTATAAAATTATATATAAAGTTATTTATAAAAATTCTAATCTCACATTTTCTTTTATACCAATCCTCCCACCAGTCTTGTTCCCTCTACAAGTCTGTATAACCCGGAGACTGGTTGGTTAATATATACCTGTTAGTACAGTGTATGGGGAGAAAAAAGGTGTTTGACCTCCGGATTTTTTTGTACAGTTTCAATTTCTATGAAAATTTGGAATTATGTTGCTTTCACCCTCTAGATCAAAGTTTATATATGCTTGTGTGCGCTTTTTACTTTTAGGGGGTAAAAATCACCCCTAATGCTAAAAAATTAAAAAACCATGAAAATAGACATTATGTAAAATAAAATCTTGGCTAAATATACAGGGTGTTTCAAAAAACATGGACCATCGCTCGTGGGGTAATTTTTTACTAAAAAATAATAAAAAAAAGTCCTATGCACATGGGTCCGGAAACGCATGGTTTCCGAAATACAGGGAGTTAAAGTTTTATTTTTTTAATTTTTTTCAAATGACTTAAATACCACTCAACCGATTTTAATGAAACTTGGAACTTGAAAGTGTATTAATAAAGTGCATAGTTTTAAGTAAAAATCTGCTTACAGCTGCGGCAGTGGCGTGCGTACGGGGTAACTTAAAAATGTATTTAGAGAAAGAATATGTGCGCCACTGACTTTTGCCAATTTTGATGCACCAGTTATGAAGCTTATTACATAAGCCACAAAAGTTACTTCTTGGTATTTTTTCGTTTAGGGTTTCCCTTAGCAGATATGGTTAATTTTATAAAAATGTGCAAAGTACCCATTCGTCGGCGTAATGAAAAAAGTAATCGTAGAAACACCATGATTATTCAATACTCTTGTTTTTGTACAATACACAATTGACTTAAAGCTAAAGAAAATGTTGAAAGTGACCACCATTAGCGTTGTTACAAACATTTAACCTTCTCCGCAAAGATGTTCTTACTTTTCTGCAAATATTGTGATCTTCCCTAATGATGACAAATGCATTTTCTATTCTTTCCAATATTTCTTCTCGTATATTTAATGGTGTTTTATAAACTATTTCTTTTAAATGACCCCACAAATAAAAATCTAGTGGATTCAGGTCCGGAGATCGAGGTGGCCATGGCACCGGACCTCCACGACCAATCCATCGGTGACGGTATGTGTCAGCTAAATATGTTCTTACAACTGCTGCAAAATGTGCGGGCGCACCGTCATGCTGGAACCACATTGTACAATATCTCACAAAAAGTGGTAGTAACTCCGGCAAAACATTTTGTAAAAAATTTAAATATGATTTCTTTTCAAGACGATTCGGTAGAACAACAGGACCAATTATGTGATTTCCAATAACACCAGCCCAAATATTGATGAAAAATTGATACTACGAATTTGCTATTCGTAGAGAGTGAGGGTTTTCATTGGCCCATGTATGTAAATTGTGAAAATTTACTATACCTTTTCGCGTAAATGACGCCTCATCAGTGAATAGTACACGTTTAGAAAAATGATGGTCATGTCTCAGTTTGTTTAAGAACCATTGACAAAACATTACCCTTGGTTAAAAGTCTCTAGGTAGATGTTCCTGGACACGTGTAAAATAATAGGGATATAAACTTTGCTCCTTCAGAGTTCTGTGAACTGATGATGCCGAAATATTTCCCAGTTCATTGGCAACAATTCTCTTACTTGTACTAGGATCACGTTCAACTCTATTTAATATTGCCTATTCGACTCGTATAGTTCGGCGGTATCTTTTGCGTCCAGAATCAGCTTTTAAAGGTATTAAAGAACCAGTTTCTCTTAAATGACTTACAATACGTGGAAAAATATTTTTACCAGGAATTCTTCTTTGTGGATAAGTCTCCTGATAAACTCGCACAGCTTGTCTAGCATTTTAATTTGTTTGTCCATAAATTAACAACATATCAGTCAATTCGGCTGAAGTGTAGTTGATGAAAACCATCTTGATAGGAGGAAATAATATTAATGAGCAGCTTAATATCTAAACACGAATCAAAAAATAACGAAACAAACAAACAAACACGATCAACAAATAACTAAAATCGAAAAAACTGCTAAATTTAAAGAATAACACGAAAACACTTTTGACTTCTACAAAGCACTTCAAAGTTATTGAATTTAGAGAACTGTCAAAAACTACACTTTCATGGCATTATACGATTATTTTTTGCATTACGCCGACGAATGGGTACTTTGCACATTTTTATAAAATTAACCATATCTACTAAGGGAAACTAAACGAAAAAATACCAAGAGGTAACTTTTGTGGCCTATGTAATAAGCTTCATAACTTGTGCATTAAAACTGGCAAAAGTCAGTGGCGCACATATTCTTTCTCTAAATAAATTTTTACAGTTACCCCGTACGCACGCCACTGCCGCAGCTATAAAAAGATTTTTACTTAAAACTATGCACTTTATTAATACACTTTCAAGTTCCAAGTTTCATTAAAATCGGTTAAGTGGTATTTAAGTCATTTGAAAAAAATTGAAAAAAAATGAAACTTTAACTCCCTGTATTTCGGAAACCATGCGTTTCCGGACCCATGTGCATAGGACTTTATTTTATTATTTTTTAGTAAAGAATTACCCCACGAGCGATGGTTCATGTTTTTTAAAACACCTTGTATAGAATGAATATATTTTTATGTTGCGAGTTATAATTTACATTATATTTGTAACATTTCAACCCTTAAAAATCACCCTTGATAACGAAATTTAAAAAAAAAATGTTTTTTTCATCTTAAAACAAGCCAGGCCATTTTCTGAAAATGTGAAAAAAGCCTATTTCATGTATTTTGGTGCTTTAATCGGAGATCAAGAGAAGCAGTGGGCTCCACATGTTTGTTGTGTCAGCTGTAGCGTCTCATTGGTGCAGTGGATGAAAGGGAAGAGAAAAAGTATGCCTTTTGCAGTTCCAATGGTCTGGCGAGAACCCACCATTGCTATTTTTGCATGACAAAGACTGAGGGTTATTCCAAAAAAGAAAAGCGCAAGATCGAATATCCGAATTTGCCATCTGCCATAAGACCTATTCCTCACAATGCAGAATTACCAGTACCGACTGCACCTTTAAATGGGCAAGATGTTGTTTTGGGAGAGAATGGAGATAATGACACATCATCAGGCAGCTCCGAAGAACAATGTATTGATCCTACTTTTATTCCAGGACCTAGTTCCGACGAACCACATTTAATTGTTCAAAGCGAGTTAAATGATTTAGTACGTGATTTGGGGTTGTCAAAGCAACAGTCAGAACTTCTTGGTTCCCGTCTTATAGCAATTTTAGTGGGATTTCAGGGAGGATTTACAAAATATTGCTGTTTTCTTTGTGGGATAGTCGTGCAGTGAATGAACATTATGTAAGGAAAGTTTGGCCGGAAAGGAGTGAATTTCAACCGGGATCCCAAAATGTTAAATATATGCCACTTTTAGATCCAAAAAATGAGCTTTTGCCTCCTCTTCATATTAAACTGGGACTGATGAAAAACTTTGTGAAGGCTATGAATAGAGAGTGAAGGATTTCAATACTTAAGACAAGTCTTTCCCCAATTAAGTGACGCCAAATTAAAGGAGGGTATTTTTATTGAGCCACAAATCAGAAAATTGCTGGATGATGTTAATTTTAAAGAGAAGCTCACCACGCAAGAACTCAGAGCTTGGAACTCATTTGTAAGTGTAGTGAGGGGATTTTTAGGCAATAATATGGATGCAAACTACGAACAACTAGTTAATGAACTGTTAGACTCCTATAAATCGCTTGGTTGCCGAATGTCATTAAAAATTCACTTTCTTCATTCCCATTTATCATTTTTTTTTAAGAATTTGGGCACCGTCAGCGACGAGCAGGGTGAAAGGTTCCATCAAGATATCAGGACAATGGAAATTGGGTACCAAAGACGATGGGATCCAGCCACGATGGGTGATTACTGTTGGTTTTTGAAGAGAGATGTGACACCCCATAAAAGGAAAAAGTAGAATTAATGTGTTTATTATGTTTGCTTTTTTCTTAAATATCAATATAATATAAATTATAAATTTAATCGATATACAAGGTTGTAAAATATTTTTTTTAAATACATATTAGTATATTAGATCCTGTCCCAATTTTTATCAGGGTTCGAGGATATGTATCAATGGATATACATATACCATGATATATATTCGATATATATCAATACAAAAATGGTTTAAAAATTTTATATTATTAAGTAATTTGATTGGTTTTTTTAACATATCTCCTTCATTTTTAATAATAGAAAGTTTTTGATTTTGTATGGTTTTTTAAGAGCTACAAGGCTTTGCGAATTAAATTCTTTTAAATCCCTTAGTTTTGAAATGGAGTGAGTTTAAAGGGCTCGAATAAGGTGGTGCTCGCTCGTAAATAGAGGCTTTAAACGGCCATATCTCGCCAAATATTTATTGTACAAAAAATCTATGTAGAGGGAAAATCTTTGTAATCCAAAAAGGTACAATTCGGCACTCTAGCATTTTTTTTCGTATTTCCAGTATTTTTGGAGTTATTTTAAAGAAAAGGGTTTTTTAACGAAATTGCGGAAAATTGTTTTTCACTTTAAGCTCCAATTTTTCTAAAATTAGGCATTTTAAATTGGTCAAACGGTTCGGATGTATTAATAATACATTTATAAAAAGAATTAAAGAAGGGTAAAGATCAATTTTAATTAGGAGGGTAATTGGGGGTTGTTTTTACTGATTTTTTCGTAGAAAAAATTAGGGATCGACCCTATTTTTATCATAACTCGCTTAATTTTCATGCTAAAGACCTTTTTTTGTTTTTAAAAGGAGGGTCTAATTTTATACTTTAAAAAGATGTAAAAAATGCAAAGTTTTCCCGCTATGTGACTTTGAATCTTTCAAATTTAGCCTTTGACGAACAAAAGCTAACCATTAGGAAGCCGTAGCTCGGCCGTAGCTACAATTTTGCTCTTCACAGTCTTTTTGATAAAATGCATATTTTTAGAGTAATTCGCGAAAAACCCATTAAAAACGTCAATTTTTTCGTCGAAAAACTGTAACTTTCAATCGCGAATGACTCGAAAAATATTAATTTTACGAAAAATATGTATAAAACATTTTTTACTTAAAATTATTTTTTTCATCGACTTCTGTAGTTAAAATGTAATAAAAAATGTTTACCCCCAAAATGGAGTGGCAACCACCCCCAGATAAAAGCACCCCTTGGCTTTGATCCTTGGGCTATTTCCTACCATCTGTGAAAATTTCAGGAAAATCCATGTAGGACAAAAAAAATCCGAGTCAAAATGCATTATATCCTGTACTATGTAGGCTCATTTTGGGTTGCCCAAATAATATCTGTCTTTTGTGATTCTACGCTTCACATTTATTTGTGTGGTAGGCTGTTTCTTCCCCCTTCGCACACTCTGCAATTTGTGTCCCCATTGTATAAGCCTATCTTGTGTAGGTGTCCTCAAAGATTATCGTGCCCTGTTAGCAGCCCTACTGTCATGCAAAGTCTTTTCCTACTTTGCCTAAGTAGTTTTATCTTCGTTCTTTTGGATGTGCCCTTTATGTAGCCTTTTTCATGTCTTATGCTACTGATGCTGGACCAGTATAGGCCTTTTCATCACAATTTTTTTGTGCGCATGCGTCAGTATCCGCCATTTTTTTCGTACTGTTTTTGTAAACAAGATTAAAAAGGGCTTGTAAACAATAATTAAAAAAAAAATACTAAAGAAAGCATAGTTATTGAAAAAAGAAATAGAAAATAAAGAAAAAAGTCCTTAATTAGCAAATATTTTTTTTAATTATTATAATATATCAGTACGAAAGGAACGAAGAAGCGGTTTTTTGAAGTAAGAGATATAAATCATTTAAATACAATAAATTTAATTAATAAACAATTGTATATGTGGTAGGCCTAATTAGAATAAAATTATAGAACTTTTTTAAAAAAAGTAATGATGCCTAATCTCAATCAGCTCACTTCTTTTTCCTTTTAAAGACTCCGCATTTAACCCTTTTTGCTACAATTATGGGCTTAACGAATTATAAATCGTGAACACCATCAACGATATTTTCAAAATGATTTAGGGGGAGATAATACTGCATTCCCAGCCATTGTCGATCAAAACATGAAACTTTTAAATTGCCGCCATTTCAACATGGACGCCTGCGCTTGTCATGATGAAAAGGCCTATTCCTCGAGTTTGTTTCGGATCCATTCCCCAGTTTGCCCTCGTGCTGTGGTTTTGGTCCAAAGTATGGAGTGTGTTACCCTCTTGGATTTTCCCAGGAGTTTTTTTGGCATTTCCATGTCAGCTTGGACGTTACCTTAGGGTTTTGGTTGTCCGTTATGGAAAACTTCCTTTGAGAAAGTAATAATGGCCCAAACGGATTTAGGCTATCGCTAACCGTTTACGAGATACGGGGTGATTTTCAATTTTTCCTATTTTTGAGAAGGCTCTGTAGCTTTGTTTTCATTACAAATACAAAAAAACTCATTAAATATCCTAAGAGCACTTTTTTCCTTGGAATTCAATGGCGTACACACAGATTTTTTTAGGCTGTCGTTTTTGACATATGAGCCAAACAAACAGTGTTTTTTTTATGGGACCGCGTGACGCAGCGGATAAGTAACAGTTGATTTCTTTCTTATTTACAAAAATATTAGTATAAAATTGCCCTCTTTTAGAGACTAATAATTTGTTTTTGTGACTTCCGGTTTAACCGGTAGTGCCACTGATCTATAATATTAACAAAAGTTTATCATCAGAAGGTGTCTTTCGGTTAATGTTCTAATGGTACCAGAATTAATTTAAGGTAGTTCCTCCGAAGTTGAAAAAGTATCACCTTTATAAGTAAAGAGGTTTCCAGGTCAAATCAGTTTGGATGAACATATTTTATCTTGTTTCTTCCATCCACCGCCCGAACTCGCCTTATCTTTAACAAAAATTGATTGTTGAACGGGCCAGGATTCCCTTATAGTATCAGTACGGATCATTATTTTTTCCTATTTTGTTTTATTCGCGAGAGTATTTTGGAACACAAATTTGGCGCTGTTAAAATGGTCGAATACCTTTGCAAAAGTTAAAGGTTCTCAATGTCGAAAATTATTTTTGTGGAGATGTCCTTAAAAAAAAGGAATTTAAAAATGTTTATTGCGGGGTAGGGAAAAATTTAAAAATGGCAAAAATAGTTGGAATTTTTTCGTTTTGAAATTAAGGGGAACTGTTTGTACTAAAAAAGGATGTTTCTGTGAATTTTGCTGTATTAACCTAACAAAAAAAAACGATCTTTAAAGTCAAGGATAATTTGAAGCTTTTTTTTTTTATTTTCAATCCAAAAATAAAGGGGGGGTTTTAAATTTCAGTAAAAAACACTCTGTATCTTCAAAGGTACCGATTTTAACAAACTTATTCTGTTAAAAAAATTTTCTTGAGTATTAATGGTATAAATTACAAGTTTTTTAGTTTCAAAATCCCCTAAGGGCTTTTTAATACCGAAGAAATATTAATTTTCTCAAGAAAATTAAATGATTTGGAGATTTTTCTTTTATCAAAAAAATAAATATGCCTAAACAAGCTCACGAAAAGTGTATTTTTTCTTCCTAAAATTTAGGTCAAGGAAAATTTATGTCAATATTAAAAAAAAACTTTGAATTTATAGCTAAATTATTTTTTAAAAACCTTTAATTAAACTTAAATCTTTTCCTAAAGAATACTTTACGGTTATAATCAATAAATCAATTTTCAGATTTTTAAGGTATAACCCGGAACTCGGTTTTTGATTATAACTGTAAAGTATTTCATTTATACAAAAAAAGATTATATAACCTAAATTGGGGTTTTTTTAAAAATGCATAATTTATGTTATGTTCTTGTAGCTATAGTTTTTGGGATATTGAGTATAAAATTTTCTTTGGCCTAAATTTTAGGTAAGGAACAGGATATCAAGATACGATTTTTGCGAGCTTGTTTAGGTATCATTTAGCTACTTTTTGATACAAGAAAAATCATACCAATGCATTTAATTTTTTTGAGAAAATTAACCATTTCTGTCGGAATGTCAAAAAAGCCCTTTAGCCGCGACATGTGAAACTAACGAAACTTCAAATATAACATTCATAGCCCAAGAATAGCTCTTTTCAACTAGCCTAAGCTTGTTAAAATCGGCTTAGCTGTTTTAAAGATACAGAGTTTTTTTTTGGGAAAACTTTAAATACCCTCCACCCCCTTTTTTTTAGAGATACAGCAAAAATTGTTAAACAAAAAAGGTTTAAATTATCCTGGACTTTAAAGAACAGGTATTTTTTTATTAGGTTAATAAAGCAAAATTTACAGAAAGATCACTTTTTTAGATCAAGGATTTATTACATATCGGCCATTTCAGAAACTTTAAAATATTTCAGCTATTTCTCTTGACCACTTTTACTAAAAATATTTTTTCCCAACGCTGTGCGATAAACATTTTCTGAGATACAGCCGGCGTCCTCTCTTATTTGGACACCTGGTACACAACACATATAAAGTTTTAAAAATCAATATGTTTTCACCAAAACGATCAAAAAATTTAGTTCCTTTTTTTATTTTCTAATACTGTTATTTATGTTGCATTAGATTGAAAAAAATATGGTAAGAATCGTTTTCTAGATATTCCGAAATAAATGCATGGCTTTCATACACGAACATGACTGATATCCACAATGTTATATATATGCACAATTTGATTTTTAATATCTCGTTTCAAAGACGAAAACAAAACGTTTTTTTTTTTTAATTGGATAAAAGACACTTTTATTAACTCTATATTTTATTTCATTTAATTCTTAAGAAAAGCCGTTTTACAAGTAAACTAGCTTAAATCAAAATTTCGATTTAAATAAAAATTTAAAAAATCTAATTTCATTAAAAAAAATTACAGCCCCTATCTTAAAAATAGTGCCGTTTTGGAGGTATGCTAATGGGAACTTTTTTTTATAAAAATGACTTTAGAAAATACCACTCCCTCTAAATATTGCTGCGTCTTTTTTAATCATTCTGTATATGGACATGCCTAACCGGTCATTTTTTAAGTGTTTAAGAAATATATATCTTTAAAGCACGTAAGGAGCCTTATGGAAGATATAAAAATGTTTTTTTTTTTCATAAAAATTAAGCTACACCTCATACTTAAACGCAATCATTGACAATTTGCGAACATTTTTATCGTAGTCACCCTCTAGTGTCTAAATATAGCCCTGCATCGTCCGGGGTGACCTATATTCCCCCTTATCGAGGTTGATGCCCTCTAGCGAGGCCATTCATATACTAAAGTAGGTCATAGGGCCCCCCGTGCAACCCCCTTCCATCCTGCCACGGGACCCATTCGGAACTTCGGAAAGTGGGGCGCAAGATAATTTTCTGGCTCACCTGGAGGTCGATTTTATTTTGCTGGAAATTGGGTCTATTTTTGGTCCAAGGGAAATTATAAATGTTTATGTTGAAATCCGGAAAAAACATTTTCTCGTGCTAATTTTTAAGCCGAAATGAAACTTGTTTTTCTTAAGGTATTTCTTAGTTTAAGCTTTTTCCCATTTTTGTAAAAAAATGTGTTTTTTTTTAATAATGGGTGTGGCTTTTTTAGGCGGGACATTGAAAATTCCATAAAAATCAGGGTTCGAAAATATACGATATTTATTATATAAAGAGATATCCTATACATATCAAATGTTTAATATATTATATCCATTTTGTTAATAAACAGTTATATTCTATAAATACACAGGTTATTTTAATGCTTCTTAAATACTTAATAATGAAGTACTCGTAAAATCGTTTCTGCACTTTGTCAATTATTTTCTTTGTAAATATATACAGTAAAGCGCAGACCACTGCGAACATAGGACGATCCTAGACGATTTTGGATGTACCTAAAAACGCCGCACGCATTGCTTATCGATCAATAATTTTCCAGCGAACAATTCAATACGTTTATTTCTGAAATAGTTCTTTAGTATCGAACGCTCGACAGCAATAGTTGTATTGTGTCGATTATTTGCGACCAAAAAGTTTTTTTTAATAATAGTTATTAATAATGGACGAACTGGAAGACAAAATTTAAATTATTGAATGGAATCACCGTGGAAATCCTGTTAGGGGAATCGGGGAATTATTTAATAATTTATTTCTAACCAGGCCGACTCCCACGATTTCCACTATTTACCGAGTCATTAAAAACTTTCTGACATTTGGTTGTTTAACTCAAGAAAACATAAACATGATAGTGCCTCGAAAAAAACAACAAAAGGAAATGAAAGAATTATGGTAGTGGCAAGTGTTATTAAAAATCCTACAGTTTCCATTAATACAATTGCAGAACAGGTTTTTTTTTGAGCAGAAATCGGTGGAAAGAGTGCTGAAAAAATTGATATCGATCCTACAAAGTAAGAAAAACGAATTAAATTTTCCCTGATAAGTCATTTTAGACGAAGGCAATTTTTTTGAAACTGTAATGGAAATGAAAAATAACAATGAAAATTTTATAAGAAACATTGTTTTTACTGATGAATCGACATTTTTACTTCATGGTCTCACCCAACGATTTTTTTTCTGAGGTCACGTAAAATCATAAATTTATGGTTTCAGGAGAATAGAGCTAATAATCTACAAAATTTGCAATTACAAATTGGGAATTGGGAATTTAGGATTATTACCCTTAACATTCTAGCAAATGTCAGAAGGCGTTTTTATGACAATCTTGGTTATTGTTTGGCTCAAGAAGGTGGTTTATTTGATCATCTTTGATAACTTGAAAAAAAGTTTTTTTTTTTTATTCTATGAATGAAATTAAATTATTTTTTTTAAAAAAAATCTTCTACTTTCCCCTTATTTATTTGAGAAAATTATTTTATTTTATTAGGAAAAACTGTTTGGTTTTTTTAACCCCTTTTGGGGGCTCGTAAGCCCTAATTTTAAATTTTTTGACTGATAAGAAATCCGATCGAAGTCGGTTGACGCTAAAAACTCCCACTTCCCCATAAACACTGCATCCTCTTACTGAAAATAAAAACGTAGTAAACAACTAAACTGGACAGATAATTCTTCCGAATTTACACCGCACTCCCCCCCCAGTCCTAACCAAAAATGCGCCACGTGAGAAAACGAGACGGAAGTTGAGATGCAAGCCACAAAATTATTATTGGTATTTTAGTTGGGTACATCAAAAAATTTTCCAGGAGTTCCCCATGTTCGCAGAGGTGCGCTTTACTGTATAAAATAATATATATATATATATATATATATATATATATATATATATATATATATATATATATATATATATATATATATATATATATATATATATATATATATAAAAACCGTGTTCAAAATTAAGTCGGCACTATTGCTAACTTTTTATTATACGAGATAAAAGTTAGGTTAAGTTAGCAAAGTTGTGTACATTTTTACGCTGATTACAATAACGATAATAAAAAAACAAATGAACATCAGATTTACGAGTTATTCACAAAAATATATTTTTTTTTAAATGCAACACCCTGTATTTGTTACGTTAATTCGAAAGAGAATGTAATTTTAAATATAATTAGTTATTTATATTTTTTTCCTAAAATGAGAATTAGCGGAGTTATTTCAATTTAAATGTATTTTTCCATAACTGGACGCAGACAGCCACGGAATTCTTAAAATCGCATTTTTTGTACAAATTATCGTAGTATGCTATGAAAAACATAAAAAAAATAACATGTGTATCCGCCATGATGTTTCAGTGACAGCTAGTAAATCATAAGGCAACAGTTCATTTATGCTACTGTTGTTTAAAATGTCATTTGGAGAAGTTTAATATGATAGAATGCTACATAATTTGCCAAAAAAAATATGGCAATAGGCTTTAGAGTAAAACTATTTTCAGAAAGAAGTATGCCCAACAAAAGATATTTTTCCTCCTTTATCGAAAGTTTCAATTAAACAAAAGTGTTTCTTAAGCGTAGAATTTAGAAAACCTTTGTAATTAATCATCAAACAGAAATTAATGTTTTGGCATATTTTAAAGTTTCTCGTAAAAATTTCACAAGAGACTGTAGGTCAGATCTTGATCTATGCTAAGGAACCATTAATAAAATTTAAAAAAAAACATACTTATGTACCCCACAAATACAGACCCACGCAAACTTTTTTGCCAGGTGATTACAAAAGGCGTATAGTTGGATCATTTTTAAGGCTCCATTTCCACTGGCGGCCATATTGAAAAACGTAACATTTTACACATGAAAAGAACCTCTCAGTTAGGTACCAAACACTTAAGTAAAAACAAGAGGACTTACCCGAGATTTGCAAGGATATTCAAGGAAGAACTAACGCCCCAAGTACGGGCTTTTTTTTTTCGTCCTTTTCCCATTCATAAATAGTTGGTTTTTATAATTCTAAAACACCGATTTTGACAATTCAATAGTCAATACAAAACAGCGCGATTCTTACGACTGGCGCACAAAATAAGAAATTCCAGTAGCGAATGCAAATTTCCAACCTCTTTAGATGTGATTTCTTCCAAAAAGTCCACCAAACTTTTTTTTTTTTGTTAATATATTTTTAAATGAAAACACGAAATCAACATTTTTTTGCTTTGTCAAATTTCCCCCACGCTCGTCACCGATCACACCGGCTCGGGGGTATATCCGTTTTTTTGCTTATCTTGTAAGAGAAGCATATGCACCCTATTCTGCGCGGTGACAAGCTAATTCCAAATGAATATTCACGCCCTTAGGTTCAAGCCTTCTCTCGCCAGAGGGCGATGTCATTCATAATTTCCATTCATGATTACGTGCTCAGGGTCGGACTTAGCGCTTTTTAAAATTCTTAAAAATATTTATTTTAATATTACAAAATACTGTCTGTTACCCTAGACTGATAAAATTAGGCATTTTTTATATAAAAATATATATTCCACGTACTTTTTTATCGTGTACAGGGTTTTTATCTGTCATGTCCTACAGGGTGCACGATTTATTAATTAACAACAAATATACAGTCCAGTAGGCCTAAATATAATATGTTATGTCAGTTACTATTATAACCTATAGAAATGTCGTAACTTGGCAGTAACTCATTTATACATACAGTGTATCCCCCAAAAAATTCATTTTTTAGATACCGGGGGAACCAAAATTATAGGGGGTTTTATTTATATTTTTTTCCAGTCATACGCACCCGTTGTAGTAGTAGTAGAATATTGCACAATAAAGTAAAATAAGGGTTTGCTTGCGCAGAAGTTCGAAATGGGGAAAGATTCTCCCAAAAACATGTAGACAATTTTACAAATCGGTTATATAATCCCCCAAACCGAAGAGCATTGTACAATTTTATACTCCGACTAAAATATTTCGCCCAAAAGGCTCCAATTTAAGAATACAAAAGGGGGTCATTTTCAATCACAAAGGTATACTTTATTTTAACTTACGTCGAGGTGGTGGTGCATGGGTAAATATTTTACGGACTTTCTTTATTAGGTTTGTTATTAAAATGTAAAAGGTTGTTTATTTTTTTTAGGTTAAAAATCTTTGAAATGGTTACCTTTTTTTCCCTTTTTTCGACGGTCTTGGGTTATCCGGGGGTAGAATTCATTTTCATTTTTTCTCCATTGAAAAAAGTTCTTCCAAAATTCTGACTTTTCCAGACTTTCTATTCTTTTCCCTTTACATAAAAAGCGGGAAAGCCCGCAGGGCCATTTTTGTTTTATTTAAAGAGATAAAAGTTGACAGATGTTAAAGGTTCAGTTGTACAAAAATTTATAAAATTTTTGTTACCTGAAACGTTTGTGAACTTATTTCAAAAAAAATGTAAAAAATTTTTTTTTGGGGGGCCGGAACAATAGGAAAATAAAATATTTTTTTCCTGTTTTCCTTAAGCTATGTTACTAAAACATTTGGTCCCCATAAAGGGGGGTTTTCTTCAGCTTATATTGATACCCCCTAAACCAAAATAATGAATTTTTTTCGTTCAAAAATTTTAAACCCGGGTTTAATAACAAAAGATTTTTCGGTTTTACGGGGAAATATTAAGCATAGTTTTTCATTTTATATTTTTTTTCCATTCCAAAAAAGGGGAACCCTATTTCGGGACCTATTGCACATGCAAAGGGGGTGAGAACAACCAGTTGTGCCCATGTTGCCAGTGTAATATGCCCTGGGATATCTTTATCAACGGTTTTTAAAATTTTAACAACTTTTTTACTTTCAACTGTTTGGGTACCTGAGCATTAAAATTCAAATTCAAATTTTTTATTCATGTCAATATTAAAATTCTTTACCCCGTAAAATTGTTACCCACAAGTTCTTGCATTGTCTTTTATCTTTTTCATAAATAGTTTTTTTATTTTAAAAAACTTTTTAAATTTTAAAGTTTTTAATGGCAACATGGCCTTGTCGGTTTAAATAAAAAAAAACTAACCACAATAATTTACATTTTGTTTGATTACTTAAAAATTTCCCTCTTCAAACAGTATCAAACGTTACTGTTTATTTTTTTTTTATTTTTTATTTTTTTTTTTTTGAAATGTTTGGGCCCCTTAAAAAGAAATTTGTTTTTTACAAGATTTACAGTTATTATTCTGTTTTATTAAATTCGACTTTTTCTTACTAAGCCCTTTTTTGAAAATTCTTTTAAACCGATATGTTTATAGGAGATGGGTAAAAAAAACCACAACAGCGGTTTCAGAATATGGAAAAAAAAAAAAAAAAAAAGCCTAAATTTTGGTTCCCCCGGTTTCAAAAAGGTTTTTTGGGGGGGTTTGTATGTAAATAGTTCTAAAAAGTTCGTTCCCTTGGTTTAATAATAACTGAGAATATTTTTTCTCCCTATTTTGAAAGCCAAATTTTCACCCGTCTACATCAAAAAATCTCTTTCAAACCTAACGTAAAAGAAACCCATTTAAGGGATTACGAAATTAATTATATTATATTATATATATTATTATATATATATTATATAATATATAATATATATATATAATAATATATAAATTATTAATTTTCGTAACATTCCCCTTTTGGGACCAAATAGCATCGCCTTTACAACGCAAATGTTTGTATTATTATTTGTTTTTTCTCAAAGTTTCAAAACTTCTTTTTTTAATTTTAAAAAAACCCTAAAGTCGGAAAAAAAAAATAGTACAAACTCAGTGGTACCCATTCATTCACACTTCGAATTACGGATCCTCGGCTCGTACCCTAAATTTTTGAAATCGTGTGTAATGGGTTTTTTAAATCTCTTGTTTCAAAAATGGACTATTTTGTTGGTTCATTTAAAACGTAACCCTGAAAAGCAGCTAAAAAACCCCGCACTAAAAAGTCTTTATTATTTTTTTTTATTAAAAAATGCCTAATTTTACCATCAGGGTAACAGACATATTTTGTAATAAATAAAAAAATAATTTTTAAAATTTTTTCTTTTTTTATTATCACCCATTCAAGGTTGGTGCAATGGGAAAAAATTTTTTTGGACTTCAAAATAAAATCTAAAATTTCAAAAAATTTTCCCTCCCTAAAACTTTTGCAAATGGTTTGTAAATGCTGCTATTGAAAATCCAAACTTTTTACGATTAATTCTTTGAAGCAATGATACAAATTTTAGTAATAGAGGCATGTTTTACCGAAAGAACCAACATTATTGGAGCATTGCAATCTTCTGCGCCATCATCCTTTCAATCCACCAAGATGTTTTTGCTTAAACGTATGGTGCTGCCTCATTGGATCAAAGATTGTTGGATCTGTGTTTTATAAAGGATTTTTAGCAGGCAAACACTATCTGAATTTACTAAGAAATGTGTTGGAGGATTTTTTGGATGATGCCAATATAGCTATTATTAGCATAATGTATCTTATTAATGTTACTTAGTTATGTGTTATTATTTAAAAAAAACTTAAACTTCGATGTTTATTTTTTACCCAAGTAATCAAAAGGTTTGACAAATTATATCCTTTATGGCGGACTTTATTTAAATTTAGTTTCTGTCATAGCGTACTACGACATAATTTGTACAAAGAATGCGATTTTAAGAATTCCATGGCTGCCTGCGTCCAGTTATGGAAAATGCATTTAAATTGAAATAACTCTGCTATTTATCATCTTAGAAAAAAAATGTTAATAACTAATTGTATAGAAAATTACATTCTCTATCGAATTAACGTCACAAATACAGGGTGTTGCATTTAAAAAAAAAAGTATATTTTTGTGAATAACTCGTAAATCTGATGTTCATTTGTTTTTCAATTATCGTCATTGTAATCAGCATAAAAATGTACAAAACCTTGCTAATTTAACCTAACTTGTATCTCGTGTAATAAAAAAGTTAGCAATAGTGCCGACTTAATTTTGAACACGGTGTATATATCGGATATATATCGATAATATATATATATATATATATATATATATATATATATATATATATATATATATATATATATATATATATATATATATATATATATTATATATATATATTTTTTTTTAAAAAAATATATATATATAATATATATATATCTGATATATATCCATTGATATATATCCTCGAACCCAGATAAAAATTGGGACAGCTTTCTTATTACTACCAGTATTACTTATTAAAGAGCTCTAACTGTATACAGGGTGATTTAAAAAGCATGTCATCACTTAATGGGACATTTCTTGTTCAAAAATAAGACAGAAATGTTATATAAACATAGCTCCAAATGTAGTAATTAAGTAAAAGAAAATTTTAGAATTGTGGTTTTCCTTTAATTTTCAAATTGAATTTTTCGATTTGAATGAAATGGACAGACTCACTTCGCTATACCCCGGGACCAGGACCGATATGGTCCCATTCTTTAGAAACTTTTTAGGCAAGTAACCCAACGAGAACTTATTGAAAAAGGAAATTTAAAGGTTAACGGAAGCCCAATACTATGGCGTATTCGATCAAAAAATGTCCGGGCCACTATGAAAATAACTGTCATTAAGGGGCCGTTATGATTCTACGCAGTAACGAAATTCCTCAAAATATTATAATGTGATGCCTTCCTATACACAGTTTGTAGGTAGGCAACCGATTATCTTTTGACAGAGCGGGAGTCCCGATTTCGTGTGCGACGGTGCGGTGTTTATGAAACCATACTTGCGCCGTGCCGTTGACTTATCAACCTTTCTAAGCGAATTACATGTATTGTTGTGTGATTTTATTTTGTGGGTGCAGAAGTTTTTTGGATTGATAAAAACCTTAATATTGGTTAATTTAATTGTGACTATAATTTTGTGTTTATTGTTTGTTACTTACAATATCGTAACAAAATGCCTGAAAGTTGTATGGTTTTGTCTTGCAAATCCAAGGGTAACATACCCGGAATACCCCTCAATAGGAAAACAAGCGCAGGTCGTCCCCATCGAAAACATCTGGGAGATAGTTGAAAAAAAAATTGCATGAAAAAAATGTCGAATAAGCATCAGTTATGGAAAGAAATCAAAAATATTTGGAGATCTATAGATGATAACACAATATCGAACTTGATCTCCTCAATGCCAAAAAGATGCCAGCAAGTTATTGCAAACAAATGATACTGGACAAAATACTGATTTTTAGTTATTAATTGTTTACTATCATTTAGATATTAGGTATTAGTATAAGTTGCTTTAATTTTGTCGCGCCTATCAAGAGTTCTTCTTCTTCTCAGAAGATCAAGAGTTCCTTTTTCTTTTTTTTTTTTGTAATTACTATATTATTTTGTAATAGCCTTTACAAGAAAAGCTATCCATATTTAGTACCATTATTTTAATAGAACACATGAATCTCGTATAATTATAACAAATAAAAACTCGCTCTAATTTTGTCTGATACTGTATATAACTTCTTGACTAGCAGTGAAGCATTTTCCGTTTCGGATTGTACTATTATTTCTATAAAATTTCCTTAAATCTATTTTAAGTAGAGAACATGGATTTTTTTTTGTTTAAAATATTCTTACAAAATCGAAATAATTATTATTCTTTTTTTTATTCTACAGGTTTTTATCAATTTTATACCTCTCTATATTGCGGATGTACATTTCCGGTTTCCCCCCGAAATGACCCAATTTCAGCCTGGTTTTTGTTTGGCTTATTTCCTTCCCCCGTTGTGCCGATTTCTCTGACGTCACGATACCGGCTGATGCAGCCCCCTTCGACCCTACCAATCGTATGGTGAACTAGTTTCGACGAAAAGTAGGCCTTACCGGGTTCCGAGCGATCGCTGATTGTGAAAAGCATATTATAGTTTTGCTAAAAATAGCTTTTTAATATAAACAAAAAAACGTATTACAATCACAAATTTTCATGTTAAAGTCTAAGTTGTTAAATAAGTTGGGTTGTTCGAAAAGAAAAATACAATTTTATGGTTGGAAATACATTTTATTATTTAATAATCTCCCTTACCTATAATACACTTGTTCCGGTGATCTAATATATATTCCATCCCTGATGTAAGAATTTGAAAAACTATCGAAATACGCTTCCCCAACTACTATTACTTCTTCGTTTGATTCCCACGATATTTTGCGATATGAGAATAGCCTGAAGTCGAAAAGAACTAAATCTGGCGAATAGGGTGGATTTTATAACAATTCGTATTTTAATTTATTGATTTTCGAGGTTGTCTTTTCATCCCAATAAACTAATACTAACATCTTTTTGACCGATTTCTGCACCATTGTAAACGATAAAAAAATCAAAGAGGTAGAACTTCCTGTAACTTTTACTAAACCTATTACAGAGAGGTTATTAAAACTCTCCGCGAATGCTACACATGCAATTCCTTCAAGTCAAGAGATATAATCTATAATCTGTTAATATTTGGTGCTAAGGGCGTAGTAAGTAATATAAGATATTAGATTATAGATTATATCCAAGGTCTTGTTCTACCTTTGGAATGACTTAATTGGGTAAACTTGGAATTAAACAACATTTTAATATTTGGTAAGATCTATTATACCACACTATGACTAAACCATTTTTAAATGTTAACTTTAACTGGCCAAAAAATGTATAGTATTAAGCTCTTATACACACACTTTTTACATTAACTTGACTTGGGTCCAAATCCAAAATTAATTGCCTCGAGACCCTCTCAGCTCGTGCAGAACAGGCAAGCAGCAGGACAATGAAGTCCAAAACCAAAATGTGCTGAGATCAGTCAGCAACTACATCCCCATAAAATTAGGATGTTTAACAAAACTGTCCATTTTCCAAGATAAGCTTAAGGAACCAGTCTTAAAAAAGGAAAAGAAAAAAATAAACCCATATGTGCTGTAACAAAAGATATATGATATAAGATATGCCCAAAATGGCTTCTAAATAATTTATTTAATTTTTTGTGAAATATAACTTTATTAAATAATAAAAACGTTTTATAAAATTTAAAAATTTAGTTCATGTAGAAACATATTGATTATTACCTGCAACGGATGACTTATCTTAAACTAAAAGATCACAAATTCACTTTTTACTTTTAGTCCAGCAAATTAGTTTATCCTGGGTTTCTAAAAATGACCACATTACATGAGTTTTGTGGCTTATATACCTTTGTAACCGGAAGAAGAGAACAGACATGACAGAAATATTACACAAGTCGAATTGTTGGTCGTACACATCAAAAGACACTATATACAAAAATTAACTACATTAAATATATTTTACAATATAATTTGTTATATTTTAAAGAACTTTTACCAAATTATTAATAATTTAAAAACAAAACATAAAAAATAAATTATTATCAACTGTCAAAGTTTCAACTCAACTGTCAAGTTATCGCCCTATTGATACGGTTTTAGAAGTAAATCTTAAAAAGTAAAACTATCGCTTAAATAATTACTTTAATAAAAACAGTTATTTTCAAATTTACATTAAATTATTGTCAAAATTTAAATACATTGTTTTTTACAAATTTTAGAATATACAACTATAAATGTCATTTATTTATAAAAATAGTTTTAACCAATATCAATTAAACTGTTACTTATACAACGGTATGCAGCCATACTTTGTAGGGCACGCCTACTTTGTCTAAACTGGAATTAAGAAGTTTTTACGTAATGAAAAAAATAAACAATTAAATATATATATATATATATATATATATATATATATATATATATATATAAATCTTAAAGACCTTGGCTTTTCGAAATATGGTACACAAGAACAATGGAAATTATCGACGAGCATCTCTAAAAAAATATAAACAATACAAAGTCAGCAGCAACCCTGGCATATGAACAAAGAGAACACCTCCACCACTTTCCAGAGAAAAATAACTAAAATAACTACATACCAAATAACAATATTCTAAAATTAAATAAATAACTTAATCTATATTTAAAAATTATAAATTTCATCAAGTCCTAGGTCTTCCTGGATTGTTCCTAGTACCGATGCTGCATTACCCCGTTGCACAGCTAAACCAATTCTCTGGATAATGAAACTTCGAGATTTTTTGCATTGTATTTTTTTGCAAATTTCATTAATAAAACCCTTAGCCTCATCACCCAAAGGACCAAAATTTCAAAGCAAAAGGAATGAAGATAAAGCGTTCTTCAAGCTCTTTATATTTTAGATGTTTTTATTCTCGGCAATACGAGAGCCGCACCCTACAAAATTAGAAGTTTTGTCCAGATAGGATTTTGCAAGTGTATGGCTGCAAGTAGCGTCCCAAAAAGCAATTTAAAAAGGTCATTCCATCTACCCGTTTTCCATCGTTTCTCAAACCCAAGAGGCTCTAACACAGAAGGATTTTCGCTAAAATCAGAGTTTTTGATAATGTCATTTATCTGACTGTGTCTAGAAGAACGCCCTGCGCTTTTTTTTCAGCTTAACCCATGTAGGCCATAAATATCAGCATTTTTGCCGCAAAACCAGATGTGCTCTCCCTGGCAGACCAAGTCTGAGAGGATGGAAATATGGAATGTTTTGTTATCAACAAATTTCCCAAGGACGAAGATGGAAGTGCGTTAATCCAAGCATTACTTTCAGGGGCCTGAAGAGCAAGTAGACGGCCTTTTTCACTTGTCTGGCACATGTTTGTAAATATTTGTGACGAGCTTGGCAAATTAAAAAGTCAAAATCTTTCTGTTTTTTTGGTAATTCTTGTGGTTGATTTTGAAGATTAAAAAGATAACCATCTTACAAAACAATTTAAAATCATTATCTACTGTCGCAAGAATATAGGAAGGTAAAATTTTGGAAATAAACCTGACACGTCATTGATTGAACCTAAAAAGGCAGAAATAGACAGGGTGGATGATTTTATTCCAAGCCCCTCCAAATTTTACTGGAAGAGTGCTTTGTAACCAAGAATTTAATTTAATATCACAATTTGTTAGTCTTGAACTAAACTTTTTAATACATTATCAAAATTACAAAGTAATTTGGAATTTAACAAGGTGAACATCTTAACAAATAAGACATTCGAGGTATGGCAAAGGAATGTTTTAGTAAATAATAAAATATGTAGCCCATAAATTTTAATTTGGTACTAAGAGTTTTTAAAAAAATTCTGTCTTTTTATTAATTGGTATTCAATTTCATTTGACGAAAAAGCACTTCCTAATAAATTAAAATTTGAAATGGGAATTACTGAAGATTAGGAACAACACTTAAAAAATTTGATAGTATATTGGAATGATCTTTAGATAAACCGTTAATTCACACTTATCAAAATTTAAATTTAAACCCAAATCTTTACTTCCTCTGATTATTTTATGAAAATTATCTAAAACCATTTTGGGTTTCCAGCAAGTGTACCGTCATCTAGATACCAAAGATTTATTTCTGTATTTAATGATAAAATAAGTGGATGAATTGCTAAACTAAAAGAGCTGGTCCAAGAGGATCTCCTTGTTGGACACCTCTTTGAGAAAAAAATATGTTGATCACCGTAAAAAGTAAACTCGGATTATCATAACATTGGGCTATAAATGGTAAAAATTCTGGGAGATATTCGCTTACTCGGATAAAATTGTTTTTCTATTAACCATATTAAAAGCGTTTTGATAATCTATTTTTAAAATAACTTTATCTGATTCGTGAGGATAAAGAAGAAAACGACGTATTGCTGCTTCTGCTCCGCATTTTGTTCCAAAGCCCAAGTTGATATGGGCGAAAAAGGTTTCCTAGCTTTTCATAAATACGAGAGCAAATTACCTTAGAAGCTAAACGTCGGAAACATATTATTTATTACTAAAATAACTTGCCGCCAGGAACGACAGGATAGAACTCTGGGTTCCTGAACATTCAAAGATAGATAGCAAGGGGAAAGCAGATAAATTAGCAAGAGGCCGTTTGTCTAAAATTTTCAATGGGACAGGGCCAGTCCTACTACTAGCAAAACATGCGACGAAAGCAACTATAATCAGATGGTTCTAAAAACGACATCTAAATCGTTGGCATGCATCACCTAATCAAAGACATCCATACATGGGATTCCTTTTTCATATTCCCGAACTGTTCGATATATGGTGGATTTATAAATATTTTCGCCTTGAAAAATCCTTACTATTTCTGTTTTGGGCATGTGACCCCTCAAAAACACCAAAAGGTCCTCTTTCTTGGGCGCACTCAAATAAGACATGTAGTGGGACTAAAATCGCTTGGCGAAAATGTTCATCATCGGTATTTTTTTCATTTGTACTTTCAGTTTGTTTATTAGTTTTGCTTACTTAGGAGTTGTACATTAAAATAGAATTTAATAAATGCAGTTCACCTCGTACTCTACGTTTTCTAGATTAGTCTTTAGCAGGTGGCTAAGTTATAAATACTTACAGTAAAACTGCAAACAAAAACAGAAAACTTTACTTCGTTTTATGTTCCACGGAAGATGGTGCTGCCTACCGGCCCAGGTGAAAGAGGTGATTGAAAGGGCAGGAAAGTACAGTACGATTACAAAACCATCCAGAGGGCGGTGGTAAGCACTTATGCTCTTTTTGTTCAACATAGATTTCTCGAGTAGTTAGATAAGGTTGCAGGAAACAGCTTAAGTGCTCCTCCAAACTTGTTCAACACAGTCTATTTAATAGAGTACTATAATGCAGTCAGTCAAAAGCTTCTTCTTCTGCCTCTTTCCTGGGAGCCGTCTTGATTTACTAGCGGAGGCAGCGCAGCCTTTTGAGCTTTTTGTGCCTAATCTCTCATTATCTTTTATACCAATCCTCCCATTAGTCTTGTTCCATCTATAAGTTTGTATAACCCCGAGACTGGTTGGTTGATATATTCCTGTGGGCTTATTTTCGGCTGCCCAAATAATGCCTGTCTTTTGTGATTCAACGCTTCACAATTTGGGTCCCAATTGTATGAGAATATCTTTTGTAGGTGTCCTCTTATTGCAGGTACACATGAGCTTAAAAGTAATCGGGACGCCAAGACTGATTTCCATCGGATAGGCAAAAATACGTTGGGAGTAATAAGGCAATGCACATGAGATATCGATAGCTATCGGATAACCCGGGTCTATCTTGATAGGGGGAAAAATTTAACCCTTGGGAAAGGGGTTTTAAAGGGGCAATGCACATAAAATAGCGATAGCTATCAGATAGTCTCGGCCTATCCTGATGGGTATCGCGGCTGACGCAGGTTTCTGCCCTTAGGTTATCGTGCCCTGTTAGCAATCCTAGTGTGTGTTCCTAGTGGAATGGAGAATTGTGAATTCCTCATTGCACTGTACACTCCAGCTCCAGTTCCCTGCTCGTTTTTAGAACAATCTGTATACCAGCTGATGTCTCCAACCGTGCCGGAGAGATCGGGTTGCTGCCACTCACTTCGATCTGAAGTTTTTGTTAAATGAGTATTGGGGAATCATCTGGTCTGTTCTTTCGTCGAGGATGTTGCCTGGACTAGAGAACAGACCAGATGAGTCAAAAGCTCAGAATAATCTGCAGATATAATGTCCACCTGCACCTGAGAGTTAAGTTAGTCCTTTTTTATTTCCTATTAGTTTCAATTTGTTCCTACGTTGTTACAAACTTGTGTCAACTAGTTTTGCGGACTATCCGTTTGCTCAGGGATCTTTTTGGATGCTAATTTTTCCCTGAGTAACGAATTGTTTCCACCTAATCCAC
>JAHBCN010012194.1:0-27469 GCA_019359885.1 Listronotus oregonensis
TGTTTGATCTTAAAAATGATATCGGAAATTTTATGGGAAACAGGGGCAACTGTTGAAAGAGAAAGATTAATGGTAAAATTGACAGCAAATTGTTTGGCAGATAGTTTGGCTTTTCCTTTAGAGGTAAAAAAAATATCTTTAAAGATTAGGGGTGGAAAAGAATTTGTGCAGAAGTTTTGACTAATATTTTGGGCAAAGGACCAGAAGCCTTTACTGCCATTTGAGCAAGAAAAGTGTTCTTTTACATGTCAAAGTTTGTTATCAAGAACTTGGTCCAACCTGTATATTCGAGTATAAACAAATTATTTTTAAGACGTTTTGTTACCTCACTGTATTTACACCAGTCTAACGATGCCAATATACTTTCTACCTAATTTTTTCATGTTACTACACTCTTTTCTATTCACCCAGGTATACAGGGTGCAAAAAAACTTATAATTACAAAGGGATAGTTGGGTTTTGGACCTTTTGTATGTTAAGGTATTGTCTTTATTGTGGAGAATGTAGCAAAAAACTATGCTTCCGTTTTTGAAACTTAATTGGGTTTGGACACCCCGTAAGAGGGTTGGGTGTTTTTAATTAGTTAGGGACAGTTGGAGAATTAAATTGAAAACTATTGTAAATATTAAGGGTGGCGTTTTTCGAATAGAGTAAGATATGGTTATACCGGTTGTCAAGGATGTAATGTTACAACAGATTTTTTTGGATAACTTAAAAAAAAAACTAAACTAATGAAAAAAATTCCTTATTGAAAATTTACCCAAGGAAAAACATACTGATTGTTTATTGAAACTTGTCAAATCAGATATATCTTGATAATATAGATGTTTTAGTATATTTTTGTTGGGATCACTTGTCTTGAATTTTTTAAAAAAATGGAACCACCGGTCCTGGTCTCGGGGTATAGGAATAACCCATTATCCATTGACCCCTATGAACTGGCAGATTGCCTGAAACAGAAAAAAGGAAAACCAAAAAAGTTAAAAAAAATTAGAACACCAATCTACGTTTTGGTGGAAAATAAGCCACCGTTGTCAAAATGAAATTTAAAAAGGAAGCAAAATTTTGAAAGCATTTTTAATATTTATGACGTTTTTTTTAATTAAATGACATATTAGTTTGTTTAAGGGGTATTTTTATAATTTTTAAAAAGACGAAATAGTGGTGTGGTGTATTAATTAATTTTAAGTTTACCTGAAATTACTTTAGCATCATGCATAGGTTACCATATATTTTTTTAATTAACAGATATTGATGCTACACATTTATCTTTACCTAATAATATAAATGCACTTTTCTTTATTTTACGTTTTTTTGAACAAGTTTCCTTTGATAAAATTCTAGAAGCATATTATGTTGGTGTTATCAAATGCGTGTTGACAGATTTTTGATTTGTGGAATTCTGTGCTTTTAATGTATGTTAAAAAATAGATAGTGGTATATAAAATTGTATTATTTACATTATTTCCAATCCCTAAATATAGATTAGTGTTTGTACAGGGTTTTCATTTATATTTTGACACGCATTTACAACTATAACTAAAAACGATAGAAAAAAACTTCCTTTATGAAAGTTTCATAGTTTTTTCTCTATTATCTTTCGAGCATAATGAAAGAAACAAATGAGCATCAAAAAGTTAAGAAAAATGAATAAGTTAACTTTTTTTAAATAGAACACCCTGTATATTTTTATTTAGAATAAAAGCTCTTTTAATCCACTTTTAAAAATATATAGTTTGTTGGTATTTCATTTAGCCGTATTGAAAATATTTAAGTTTTTAATTAAAAAATCAATGGAAAATAAAAATCAGCATTGCCTTGGAAAACAAATGATTTATTTATTACGAACTTTAAGTATAAATAATTAAACATTTTCGACGTAACCTCCACCATTTTCCCTGCACTTGAAAATGTTTCTCCTCAACTTACGATTAATCGCGTTGAAAACAAATTCTTAGTATGTTTATATTTTCTGGCCTTTCGTAATAAATTTTATTTTCTAGGTAACCTCACAAAAATATATCCAAAGGGTTTAGGTCGGGGCTATTGGGCGGCCATCTAATAGTGCCATAACTTCCTATCCAAATTCCGTATTTCTCGCTAAGATACTGAGTTACTGGTGCAACATTGTGCCCCATCCTGGTGCCAGATAATGTTTCTGTATTGCTGAAGAGGAATGTCTTCAAGCAGATTTTCGATCTCATTTTGAATAAAATGCAGATACCTATCTCCCGTTAGAGGTCCCTCTAAAATTATTGGTCCAATAACCTTACTGCCCAACATGCCACACCAAACATGAAGAGACCTACGTCCTTGTATCTTAACAGGTTGGATTTTGTGAGGGTTTTCAGTTGCCCAATAATGCTTGTTCTTTCTATTATACATCTCCGCCGTAGTGAAAGTTGCTTCATCAGTAAATAAAATGTTGTTAAAAAAATTCCATCATTTTAAGATTACGAATCATTTCTTGACAATAATTTAGTCGTTGAATCTTATGAGCATCGGTTAAATTTTGAACTGGCAAAAATTGTAGGGTGAAAATTATGTTTCTTCAATGTACTGTGAATTCTTCCCAGGATTTGTTTGTATAATTTGAAATGGAAGGAATTGAACTTTCGGGATTTTCTAAAAAGTTATATCGCTTAGATTTTGTTTTTGTTACTCCCAAAATAAAACTTACTTTCAAAATGAAGCAAAATATTTAAATCTTGCTCTTCATTTGCAGCCACTGTTCTCGTTTTTTTTTAACGCTTTTTGTTTCTCTAAACCGACGAACAATATAAGTTATCGAGTTTCTCGAAGGTATTCGCTGTCCGGGTAAACGTTGGTGATATTCATAGCGAACTTGCGAGATGTTTTCATTATTTGCGTAGAAAAGACGTATTATTTCGTGTTTTTGATCTTTGGTATATCCCATAGTTAAGTATTTTTTTGATATAAATGAAGCGACGCCAAAATATCAAGACGTGTCAAGGTGCTGTCAAAACGTATAAACAAAGCAAGTCATTTGTTTTCCAAGGCAATGCTGATTTTTATATTCCATTGAATGAAATACCAACAAACTATATATTTTTAAAGGGGATAAAAAGAGCTTTTATTCTAAATAAAAATATACAGGGTGTTCCATTTCAAAAAGTTCACTTATTCATTTTCTAACTTTTTGATGCCCATTTGTTTCTTTCATTATGCTCAAAGATAATAAAGAAAACTATGAAACTTTTATATAGGAAGTTTTTTTCTATCGTTTTTAGTTATAGTTGTAAATGCGTGTCAAAATATAAATGAAAACCCTGTACATTTGTTTAAGTCTTTTGAACTCAAAGATTCAACTGCAAAATACTTTTTAATAACTTTTAAAAAAATCAAAGGTTATCAATGTTTTAATATTATATTTAGAAATAAAGGTGATAAATTAATTGATTTTTGGTTTACCTGAATTATCTACAATTATGCAAAGATAACCATGAATTATTTATAATAAAGAAGTCTAAAGCAGCAGGTAATGGGTTAACGCATTTTGATTAGCAAAATTCCGCATTTTTATTATAGGTTTCATTCTCTTGCATTTGGCGCTTCTAAGATCACCTTAATTGGCATTAATGCATTTTATTCATGGCCACAGCTGCTTCGAAAAAGTTCGGATTTCTTGTCAGTATTTTTCCCCTTCTGTGTTTGTACAGGGTTTTCATTTATATTTTGACACGCATTTACAACTATAACTAAAAACGATAGAAAAAAACTTCCTTTATGAAAGTTTCATAGTTTTTTCTCTATTATCTTTCGAGCATAATGAAAGAAACAAATGAGCATCAAAAAGTTAAGAAAAATGAATAAGTTAACTTTTTTTAAATAGAACACCCTGTATATTTTTATTTAGAATAAAAGCTCTTTTAATCCACTTTTTAAAAATATATAGTTTGTTGGTATTTCATTTAGCCGTATTGAAAATATTTAAGTTTTTAATTAAAAAATCAATGGAAAATAAAAATCAGCATTGCCTTGGAAAACAAATGATTTATTTATTACGAACTTTAAGTATAAATAATTAAACATTTTCGACGTAACCTCCACCATTTTCCCTGCACTTGAAAATGTTTCTCCTCAACTTACGATTAATCGCGTTGAAAACAAATTCTTAGTATGTTTATATTTTCTGGCTTTTCGTAATAAATTTTATTTTCTAGGTAACCTCACAAAAATATATCCAAAGGGTTTAGGTCGGGGCTATTGGGTGGCCATCTAATAGTGCCATAACTTCCTATCCAAATTCCGTATTTCTCGCTAAGATACTGAGTTACTGGTGCAACATTGTGCCCCATCCTGGTGCCAGATAATGTTTCTGTATTGCTGAAGAGGAATGTCTTCAAGCAGATTTTCGATCTCATTTTGAATAAAATGCAGATACCTATCTCCCGTTAGAGATCCCTCTAAAATTATTGGTCCAATAACCTTACTGCCCAACATGCCACACCAAACATGAAGAGACCTACGTCCTTGTATCTTAACAGGTTGGATTTTGTGAGGGTTTTCAGTTGCCCAATAATGCTTGTTCTTTCTATTATACATCTCCGCCGTAGTGAAAGTTGCTTCATCAGTAAATAAAATGTTGTTAAAAAAAATTCCATCATTTTAAAGATTACGAATCATTTCTTGACAATAATTTAGTCGTTGAATCTTATGAGCATCGGTTAAATTTTGAACTGGCAAAAATTTGTAGGGATGAAAATTATGTTTCTTCAATGTACTGTGAATTCTTCCCCAGGATTTGTTTGTATAATTTGAAATGGAAGGAATTGAACTTTCGGGATTTTCTAAAAAGTTATATCGCTTAGATTTTGTTTTTTGTTACTCCCAAAATAAAACTTACTTTCAAAATGAAGCAAAATATTTAAATCTTGCTCTTCATTTGCAGCCACTGTTCTCGTTTTTTTTTAACGCTTTTTGTTTCTCTAAACCGACGAACAATATAAGTTATCGAGTTTCTCGAAGGTATTCGCTGTCCGGGTAAACGTTGGTGATATTCATAGCGAACTTGCGAGATGTTTTCATTATTTGCGTAGAAAAGACGTATTATTTCGTGTTTTTGATCTTGGTATATCCCATAGTTAAGTATTTTTTGATATAAATGAAGCGACGCCAAAAATATCAAGACGTGTCAAGGTGCTGTCAAAACGTATAAACAAAGCAAGTCATTTGTTTTCCAAGGCAATGCTGATTTTTATATTCCATTGAATGAAATACCAACAAACTATATATTTTTAAAAAGGGGATAAAAAGAGCTTTTATTCTAAATAAAAATATACAGGGTGTTCCATTTCAAAAAAGTTCACTTATTCATTTTTCTTAACTTTTTGATGCCCATTTGTTTCTTTCATTATGCTCAAAAGATAATAAAGAAAAAACTATGAAACTTTTATATAGGAAGTTTTTTTCTATCGTTTTTAGTTATAGTTGTAAATGCGTGTCAAAATATAAATGAAAACCCTGTACATTTGTTTAAGTCTTTTGAACTCAAAGATTCAACTGCAAAATACTTTTTAATAACTTTTAAAAAAAATCAAAGGTTATCAATGTTTTAATATTATATTTAGAAATAAAGGTGATAAATTAATTGATTTTTGGTTTACCTGAATTATCTACAATTATGCAAAGATAACCATGAATTATTTATAATAAAGAAGTCTAAAGAGCAGGTAAGGGTTAACCATTTTGATTAGCAAAATTCCGCATTTTTATTATAGGTTTCATTCTTTGCATTTGGCGCTTCTAAGATCACCTTAATTGGCATTAATGCATTTTATTCATGGCCACAGCTGCTTCGAAAAGTTCGGATTTCTTGTCAGTATTTTTCCCCTTCTAATCTGAATACCTGTATGTTTAAATCAGACCTTGCTTGAAGAAGGGTGTTTTTTATTTATTACCCGATTTTTACAAGAAAGTTGCTTTTCTTGTCCATGGACACTAAAGGGAATATGTCACTGCTTTATGGGTATTTTACAGCTTTTGCTTGGGGGGATTCGCCAACATTTTTTTAGATTCCAGAGAGTAACACGAAGTGCCACTTTCATACATCACTTTACAGTCTATCTGGAGAGGCCCGTACTTTCCACTTTATCCCTAAAGTCCCACCTTCAAACCTTAAAATATTTAAGTTTTGTAAGAATAAACTGCTTCTTACTTCACTTAAGACATTACTGGTACGCAAGTACTTAGGTTTTAATTCTTTTGGATTATCCCGGGAAAAAAAGTGTCTTTATAGAAATATTTACATGGACAACCTCGTTCATAGGTAATTACAGTTTTTATGTAATTTATTTAACCTGTATCGTAAAATATGGCCCAAAAAAATTAACAAAATATTTTTTTTTAATATAAGACGCTTTATCCAACGTAAATAATTATAACTTATATTCTTCATCATTAAAAACGCCTTTTTTATTCAAGTCTATAAGATTTTCTTCCGAAATGCCTAGCGCCCTCTAAAATAAAGGCTTAGTACAAACTTAAACCCATCAACTCTTTTAATATCAATCCCCCTTTACAAATTTCTTCTTTCATTATACCCCTATCGATCCCTTTCCGTATAGTTCTTAAACAAAAACAGACTGTGGGGTGATAAACGGGAAAAAAACAACCCCTCGATTTAAAGCGGTTGATATCCTGATCAATACCCTTTTTTAAGAACCCCATTTAACCCTGATTTTTTTTGTTGAATTTGGGGTGCTTTTTTCCCTTTATTTGTTTCAACGTATTACCAATCAATTACATATATTATGTTTTGTTGCACTTTTTTCTAGTTTTTTACTGACATTTGTTTAGAAGATGTTTTTTTATTTGATTTAATTTATTTAAAATTTATATTTGAAAAAAATAAATTAGTATTGTAATTTATTGTCCCTTACATTAGAGCTCTCTACCGAGATTTTTGTAGGCACTTTAAAATTTTCTTTAACTGACCATTTACAAAATTGACATTTCACTGTTATTAAGAAGGTGTTGTTGCTAATGTCATTTATAAATTAGTAAGTTTACTAACTTGATGTTGGAATTTCTAACATCCAGTTTCAGTTTAGACTGTCTGTATTAATATTGTTAGTTATCAAGATTTTTTTTTACTTTTTTTAAGGTTTATGTACTCTTTGGATCATGTTTATGAAAAATATTTTAAACGTCTGAAAATAAAGCGTGTAAAGTTTAAAATTACCGCTGCGTTTAAACTCTTATTGTGCATTACTGCTACCAATATTGCTATCAAGAGCGCATGACAAACACGTGATTCAAAGAAGCAATCTTACTGATCGACGCGAAACGTCAGACAGCGACTGACGTTCAAAGATAAATTTTAGCCAAGTTCAAAAGGCACGGAATAGTAACTGAACTGCTAACAGCAACACCAGCTTCTTAAATACCTAAATGATTACATTAAACACCACAAGCTTAGCTTGCCAACGGAAACATTAACTACAGAGGGAAACGGGGACTTTAAGTTTATAAATTGACCCTAAATGTCAAACCAATTACATGTATAGCCACAGCAGCCGTTAGTAAGTTTGGACTTTTCTATAGAGATAAAAAGTATGCCTTTCCTTCTAGCCAGTAACTTGTATACAAAGTGCCACAGATTCGAGTGCATGCATGGGGATCTCGGAAACCGTAAGAGATATAGATGGTTAAATTATGGCAAAGTTGTGTATTTGCGTAACTAACCATGTCCACTTTAGAAAGTTGCAAAATTCCGAGTAGTATTTTTTTAAATACGGACCGGTTTTTTTATTTAATTTTTTTGAACCCCTTATTATCCCAATTACAAAAATGTATAACAGTTAATTTTTATTAAAAAATATGGAACGCCCCTATAAAAAATGGTGTGCGTTCCTTGTCTAACTCATTGTCTCTTATGGAAAATATGTTTATTTAACAGAAAAATATTAAGTATCATACATCATTGTATTTGGGTTTATAACTGCTTCAAAAAAATGCAATAAACAATTGAGTGCCGTGTTTAAAAAAATAAAGTTGATGATGGTTTAACGAAAACGAAACGTCGTACGGAAAATCTCCTAACGCTGTTTTGTAGAGCTTAAAAAGTAGCCATAAGAAAGTGTCTTTTGTTTTTCCATATCTCTTTAAATAACATCAGAAAAAAATAAAAATGAAATTAGCAAATTTCGGTTTTTTTCCGGATATCTCCGGAAGTACTCGGAATTTTTCAACTTTCTGAAGGGGACATGGTTAGTTACGCAAATACACAACTTTGCCATAATTTAACCGACCTCGTATCTCTAACGGTTTCCGAGATTCCCATGCATGCACTCGAATCTGTGGCACCCTGTATATATGAGATCCTCTTCGTTTGTTCTATTAAAAACACCAGTCTCACAAGAAACCTCTCTTTTTCGTGCTTATCGACAAGTTGAAAGGAAATTTTCCTCTTTTTTTGGACATTTTCACAGCTTTTTCTCTAAAGAATTATTTAATGTTATTTCTCTTCTACTAGTTCTCAGCATGCTATCACGAAGTACACCTCCCATAATTCCTTTACAGCTAATCTAAAAAACTTAAATTTTCCATTTCGTCTGCTCTAATATTGCTTTTAAATTTTACCGTCTATAATTTTCGTAATAACAAACTCCTTCTTAATTTACTCAACACATCCACGGTTCCTTGGTGTGTAGGTTTTAAGACTTAATAGACTATCCCGATCTAAAAAAACTTGTTTTTAGTTTTCCCTGTAACTCCCTACAACCCTTAACTTAAAAAATAAGCAATTCCATGAATGTTTTTTCATCGTTTTTTCAAACAGAACATAAAACTGACCCGAAAAAAGCGACAAAACACCCCGCAAGAGCCTTTTTAAGGGTTGTTTTCGACCTTTTTTGTAACTTTATTTAACCCTGTGTGACATGCTGTTAAGAAAGGTTGTTTTTATTAGGGGTGGTTTTTTAGGTTTTTTTTTATCGGTTAATGTGTATTACCCTATCATCACATGTGCTTTGTTGGGGGTTACAGTTTTTTTGTGTTTTTTAGGGCAAAAAAAGTGCGTTATTAGGTGTATTAATATGGTTGCCTGTCATGTTGTGTAATGTTTTATTGAATAAGAAGTATACAAAGGTATAAAGGTGTTCCAAATATTGTGTAAATATTTGCGATTCTTTGGTACAGGGTCTTTGACTATATTTACGTGGCATCTGGAGCCTTTATTTTTAAAGATAGAAAAAAATGTTTTATATAAAAATTGTAGTTTTTTTCCTGACTTTCTTTTAACATTATCGGTACAAAAATATTACATTAAAAATATGAAAAAATATGAGCAACTTTAACTTTTTTAAATGGAACACCCTGTATATTATGGGCTACAAAGAAAGATTTTTTTTCTGATTTTAAATATATACATTAGTGCTATTTAAGTAAACAGTTTTTAAGATATCTTAGCTTAAATTATAAATAAATTGAAAAAAAAATCATATTAGTATCAAGAAAGCCATGGAAACAATAAAATTGTTATGTTGCTAAATTTGGTGATGGTTTTCTTTGGTCCAATTATGTTTATTTTCGATTGAACATTCCAGCTAAAGTGACGAAAGATTCGTCGGTGAATAGAATTTTATTAAAAAACTCTGGATTTTGTCTCATAAACCTAGCTATTTCGAGTGCATACTTAGGTCGGTCCTGCATGTTTTGTTTAGAAATATTCTAGACAGACATAAATTTATAAGGATAAAGTTTATAAAATTTGAAAGTTAAATAAATTAAGAGTGATATCTCAGGATTTTCTAAAATTCTTAAAATTAATAGGTGCTAGTCCAATAGAAAAAGTATAATAATTATCCTGGAAAAAACGACTATGGCCAAATCTTCGTTTTCATTTCGTGCTAGTGTCTTTTTTAATTTTTAGGCTTTTCCGGTCTAGATAATATCCGTTGTAAAGGATATAAGTGATATTTCCTTTGCACTGTCGTCTAATTATTTTTGTTGTCATTAAAAAGACGCACAATAGCGATTTTTTGTTCTTCTAAAAAGCCCATAGTTAAAAAAAATTATTTTTAATAGTTGAAATGATAAACTTTTTAAAATATCAAGACGTCCAATTCATCATAACAATTTTATCGTTTTCATGGCTTTTTTGATACTAATTGATTTGATACTAATATTATGAAACTAATTTTAATTTATTTATAATTTAAGCTAAAATATCTTAAAGACTGTTCACTGAAATATTATTAATGTATATGTCGCAGGCGTATTGAATAATCCGGCTTTTTGCAAAAAGACTAGGTGTTTTTGCAAAATGCCGGCGTTTTGAACAATTTAATACATTTCTGCAACGAACCTGGCTATTTTCAGGCGTTTTGCAAAATGACTAACCAGGGTTAGGCGGATTAAACAGTAATTAAATCCCTTTTGAGAATGATAAATCATTAAATTTAGATATTTTAAATAATTTGTCTTTCTCAAGATTTAAGTTAAAATAATTAATCAGCGGTATTATTTTTTAAAACTAACCACAACTAACCACAACTAACCAAAATTATACCGCCACTCTTTAAAAAAATGTACCGCCTACCTCTATAATTCAATCCTGAGTCCATAGTTTCTTCATAGAATTTACTAGTATTTTGGAATAATATAAATGTAATTCTTTATAATAATCGTTTTTGATATTGTCCTCAAAAGTAGGATCATCGGTTATTTCATCCATTCTTTTTTACTTTAAAAAGGTAATAAAACAGAAAAAAGTGTCTTGGTTAATCTCTAATGCATACATTTTAGGTTAGAAAAACCGCGTAAATGTGGTTTTAAAAAATGTATTGAATTGTTCAAAACGCCGGCATTTTAAAACACCTTTTTTATATATATATATATATATATATATATATATATATATATATATATATATATATATATATATATATATATATATATATATATATATATATATATATATATATATATATATATATATATATATATATATATATATATATATATATATATATATATATATATATATATATATATATATATATATATATATATATATATATATATATATATATATATATATATATATATATTGAAATTAGAAAAAAAAAGGATCTATAGTTGTGGTCCATAATATACAGGGTGTTATATTTAAAAAAGTTGAAGTTGCTCATATTTTTCATTTTTTTTAATGCGACATTTTTAACTGATAATTTTAAAGACTATATGGACAAAAAACTACAATTTTTATAAAAAACATTTCTTCTATTTTTAAAAATAAAGCTTTAGATACCATGTAAATATAATCAAAGATTAAGAAATCATAATGTAATAACATGTGTGTAATTTTTTTATAACTAACTAGCTTTTAAAATACAGGTTGGCGAACTATTTTTTTATTTTGTTTTTAATATCTTGGTTCTTTTTTTTTTTTTTTTACTTTATCGTATATCTTTTTATAATTTAGTCTAAGAAATTGGGTTATTTAATGTATAAATAACATATACTAAAATAAAATAAATAACTAAATCTATATTTAAAAATTATAAACTTCATCAAGTCCTAGGTCTTCCTGGTTTGTACCTAGTACCGATGCTGCATTACCCCGTTGCACAGCTAAACCAATTCTTTGAATAATGAATCTTCGAGATTTTTTGCATGGTATTTTTTGCAAATTTTATTTATAAAACCCTTACCCTCATCACCCAAAGGACCAAAAGTTTTAACAACAAAAGAAATGAAGATAAAGCGGTCTTTAAACTCTATATTTTAGATGTTTTTTATTCTCGGCAATACGAGCAGCCGCACCTACTAAATTAGACGTTTTGTCCAGATAGGATTTTGCAAGTGTATGGCTGCAAGTAGCGTCCCAAAGTAATTGTTTTCCATATTTTTAGGAAATTAAGGTCATTCCATTTACACGTTTTCCATCGCTTCTGCAAGAGGTTCTAACACAGAAGGATTTTCAGCTAAAATAAGAGCTCTCTTGATAATGTCATTTATCTGACTCTGTCTAGACGCGCTTTTTTTGCAGCTTAAACCATGTAGGCCATAAATATCAGCATTTCGCCGCAAACGCAGGTGTGCTCTTCACACACAGGCAGAGCAAGTCTGAGAGCGATGGAAATATGAAATGTTTTGTTATCTAACAAATTTCCCAAGGACGAAGATGGAAGTGTGTTAATCCAAGCATTGCTTTCAGGGGCCTAAAGAGAGTGAACGTGCCATATCTTCACTTGTCTGGCATATGTTTGTAATATATTTGTGACGAGCTTGGCAATCCAAAAATTCAAAATCTTTCTGTTTTTTTGGTAACTCTTGTGTTAATTTTGAAGATTGCAAACAAATAACCATCTTACAAAACAATTGCTGAAATCATTATCTACTGTCGCAAGAATATAGAAAGGTAAAATTTTGGAAATTAAATCTGATAGGTCCTTGATTGAACCTAAAAATGCAGAAATAGACAGGGTTAAGATTTTTTAAAAGTGAAATGGCACTAAAATGTAAAAATAACACATTTACATTTTTTTTATTTTCACGTATTGATGCTTTATGTTTGATTAAATCAATTTTTAAAAGGTATTTGAAACTAAGAGTCCTATTCTTCTTGCATTAACCCAAAATCTAAAATAAATTTTACGTTAAAGATTCCAAAGCTTTTGATCCAATCAATCACTTGAATCCATCCCACCTCTGAATCAAAAATGCTTCATTAACTCCTCTCAATATGCTTACCCCACACTTTTTGTCAAAATTAATGGTCTTCTAGTCAACGGAGGCCCAATTTTCAAACTTTTCCTGCAAACTGGATAGACATAGGCACGTAAAATTTATCTGGATGGTAATGAATTAATTCCAGAGGCTGTATAAGCGATTCATTAACCATGGCAGGGCGTTCGCGAAAATACCTTACGAGACATTAAATAAATGGCAGAAAAGCTAAGAAATACACTTTATATATCGGTGGAAGAAGCCTTCTCTGCGGTTTTCAGAAGATAAAAGACATTTATTTGCCAGTAGCGTAGAAATTTAGGGGCCGATGATATGGCAAGATGCTAATATTAGTATTTAAGGGTACTGTATACATTTTAAACATATTTTAAAGTAGTTATCTACACTATATCCACGCAAAAGATGTTGAATAGGAAAAAATATTTTTGGTTTTATGGAAAAAAGCTACTCTTGATAAAAACGCGGTGTTCAGAAAATTGAAAAAACTTAAAATGGTACAAGAGTAAAGTGCATTTATTTAAGAAGGTATGGAAATAAGTTACTAGGAAAAGTTGTTCAAAATTAAAAGGTAGTTTTTAATACCAATTTTCGAAAAAATCGACCTACCTTTATTAATTTGTGATAAAAATTATTTTAATATCAATTAACTAATTCCAAATTAACAACTCATTTTTGTACTAGTAGGCGTTGATAGTGACAAGCTTTATTGACACTTCGCTTTTATAATTTATTAGCCGTAGTATCGTCAGCTTTAAATGCTTACTTTACAGCAAAAAATTGATAAAATTAATATAAAATGATATTAAAATAAATTTTATCACAAACAAATAAAAGTAGGCCGATTTTTTCGAAAATTGGTATTAGAGACTACCTTTTAATTTTGAACAACTTTTTCTAGTAACTTATTTCCATTCTCAAATAAATGCACTTTACTCTTGTACCATTTAGGTTTTTTCAATTTTCTGAAAACCATGTATAAAATATGTTAAATGTTTCTATTCCAATCTTACTCTAAAAAGTAGCAAAATTTTTTATCAAGAGGAGCTTTTTTCGATAAAATCAAAAATAAAAAAGTTTTTCCTATTCAACACCTTTTCCGTAGACATACTGTATATATAAACCTCAGACAAAAAAAATATGACCAGACCGGATCTCGATGTCCTAATTTTCATAGAGTTTCAGAGCAAAAAGAAGAGTTAAGACTCAAAAACTGAAAGTTATTAAATACACATGCAATTTATGTTTGTGTAAAACAAAGTGCCAAGAAAGGTACAGTAACGACAATTTAATCTTGGGCAATTCCTTTTCCTTTCGTAAAATAGGCTTATGCCACCTTCTACTGAATATAAATACCTGTTGAAAAACCTATTAAAGAAGCGGTTGTCCGTTATCAGTGTCTAAAAATATTTTTTTAAATGTTAAACTTATCTTTGGATCAGAAAGTATTAATTATTTATTATATTGAGCAGAGAGGTTGGCCAGAAAGGAATGTGGCGGAAAAGCTTAACACCTTAAAGAGTACTATTCATTTTGTTAAAACAAAATGGCAGGAAACACACTCCTTTGAGAGAAGAGCTAGAAGTGGCCGCCCCAAACTATCAAATCAAGAATAAGACAATAATTTAGTTAATGTTTTGAGAAACTAACCATTTAAATCTGTAGTTACAGCAAAAACGGAAAGCAATTTTCCAGCATCGGTTAGAACGGCACACAATATCCGAATTGCGCTGCCACCCGGCAGCCTAAAAACCGTTTTTAACAAATGCAAATAAAGAGAACGCATTGGATTTGCTCTACAATTTTACTTGAGACCTTCGATTTTTTGGAAAAATATAATATTCACCGATGAAAAAGTGTTTTAGTCGTGCTACAATAGATTCTTTTTAGGCGTACATAAAATAAATTGTGCCCCGAATTATATTTTTTAAATATGTTGTAATTTTGGTTTTTGCGTTTTTTGCTTTGAAGACATACTGATCTGATTTTATCTCCCTTTTTTATATTTGCGATCGTTAATGGGCTCCATTTTGTTGAATCTGTATTAAATTCTTAATATAAAGTGCTATTTCGTTTCGGACTTGTGCCTTTTTCAGTTGAAAAAGAGGCAAGATATTCAAAATTATCAGCTGAAATTATTCGTTATACATATTATATATATTTTTTGTCATTATTTAAAATATTACAAACATCAAAGGAAATAACAATTGGTAAAAAATTTTAAAAAAATTCATCAAGCCCACTTCTTTTCCTGAAAAAGTAAAAAGAAAAAAGCGGTTGCATCCGTTTACAGGTAGATTTATTTCTGGTTCCACCAACATCCAAGCTTCTGGACTAAAATGAATATAAAATCGGCATTTTTTGGACTTCATTTTAAGTCATACTTTGCATTAATAAATTCATACAGCTAATAAAAAATTTTAAATTTTTTTGATTTCCTACTACAACCCACAGTCAAGAAGAAAATTTCGGGGAAAAAAATAAGTTTGGGAAAACACTGGGCTTTTGGCAATTTTTTAAAAAAAATTAAATTTTATTAGCACGGCATGAATGCTAGGATATATTTTACTTACCCTTGATCTTTTGAAATTTAAACATTTGAGTATCCTTATTTTAATTATTCAGCCATTAACACAGCAGTTAAAAACCATGGCAAAAAAATCACAATTAATAAAAAGTAAAAAAGAAACGCTGGAATTTAAAAAAAAAAAGGAAAACAAACCCAAAAAATAAAATTCAAAATCAAAAATGTCATCGAGTGACGCAACACGCAATTGCGATAATTTGCGAAGTTTTGTTGAGCCCTCTGGGGGTTTTACAACCACATTTTTGATTCATCCCCTGATATTTACCCAAAAATATAATCATTTACAGTCAAAATGTATATATTTTTTAATGATTTAAAAAAAGAGAGATAGTTGAAGTTACCAAAACTACTGGACTTTTGTTTTTGCTTATTAAATAATAAACAAGATGGTTCTTGTTTCATTCTTTTAAGAAAATTGCTTTTTAAGGTATGAATGTTTTTATAAAACCTTACAATCGCAAAATTTGGCGTGTTCATTAACACCAATGGCCTTCTTCAATTAACTGTTTAAATTAAAAATTAAAAAAAAAAAATGTTTTTTAACCCTAAAGATGTAGGAGAAACAACCTAAAAGTTTCATTATTTTTTTAAATGGTCAAGCAACCGACATTGGGCCACTGTAAATAAAATGATTCGTGCATATTGAAAAAAACTTTTTTGTTGCCCCATGTGACGAGTCGACCCTCTTTCTAATTGAGAAAACCCAAAAGGCGGGTGTAAAGTGATGAATAACAGTCGTTAAGCAACCCAACTAGGTTTTCTTGAGAAACTCTGAAATATACGTTCTCCATTCTGTTCTAAACGACAAATAATTTATTATAAAACATATTTATTTTAATTATAATAAAACAAAACTTTTTTTAATTTTTATAATTTATTAGAATCAACCGTAAAAATATGTAATAAATTAATTAATAGGTTTTGTTGTTTTACAATAAAAACGGTTTTATTCCTTTAAATTTCAATACACTTTATCCAGTAATCCACTAAGTTATGTATTTTATATCTCCTTAAAATCCAGAAGAATGTCAAAATACGTTTTAGGGGCTGCTAATTCCTCTTTTTTTAAAAGAAAATCTTTCCCACTTTTCCACAAAGCAAATCTTGCGATTAGGATGGTTTCCACAATTCGTAAATTCACTGGGTTTCGCGATTCTTTTGCAGCTTCGAAAGAGGGTGCATTGTCTTTATCAAAATTATTTTCTTCTTCTGTAAACCAGATCTTTAAAGAATTTTTACATTTAGCTAATGAAAAAGGGTACATTAATTATCTTAATTTATTGTTTTATCAGTTAAGAGATTATACATAAACAATATGTGTATTACAAAGTAAAAAAAAACTGTTACTAATATTTTATTGGCCGAATTATAGACCCTAATTATTAGCTTTGCATATACAGGGTGTCCCAAAAGTGAAGGGTTACAGAGCAACAGCAGATTCCTTAGGTCGAAATAATAAAATTTACGAAAACTTGCCTTATCCCAAAGTAAATAATAACTAAGATACAGGGTGTCCAACTTTTAATATTGTTTTTGTTTTTTTATAATAATTTTTTAACTAAATGACATAGCGGTACAAAATTGGTGATCTGGTGATTCTTTGAGGCAAGAAATTTTAATTTATTCATGCTTCTAATGTTGTCTTACATGGCATAACTTTTTTTAAGCTCAGTTTATTAATCTGCTTATTAAAAATTAAATTGCTACAATTTCCTCTGCATCAAAAATGTATACCTCATTTAAGTTTCTGGAAGCAACTGTTTTCGAGATAAAGGCACATTAAAGGACTCCGCAATTTTCCTATGGAAAATGGGTTGGGGCCAATTGTTTTCAACCTTTGTACAGTGATAGTTCTTAACATGCTGATTACAAGTCTCTACAGGCGCAAAACTCGAAAACTCCTCCAACCCCCACAAAATCACCCTCAAAAATCCCCAAATTCCCAATGACCTTTGAGGGCTTTTAAGAAGTAGGTTAAAATACTAGCCTAAAAAAAGTTATGATATCTAAAAGAGGTGGGGTAGGCTGCACTCTACTGGCAACATAAAAAGCATTTAGTTAAGAAATTATTAAAAACAAAAACAAAATTAAAGGTTCGACACCCTATATCTTAGTTATTATCAACTTTGGAAAAAGGCAGGTTTTAGTAAATTGCATTATTTCGACCTAAGGCAATATTCTTTATATATTAAGAAAAAACTATAAGATGAAAGCTTTATACAATAAAAATCAATTAACCGTTTTATTTTAAAATTACAAGTATTACGTTTTCTTATAAGTTTTTGTAATATTTTTTTGTGTGATTTATTTTTTACTTTTCTCTTTTAAAAATGATACCATGTTTTAATAGTAACTTCTATTTTGTTAACGTATTTCGTTGGAAATTTCTTTTGTAGCTTTTATTTTAATATATCTTACCTGTGTTTACCATATATTTTTGGGCTATCAAATTAAATTTAACGAATAGGTTATTAATTTAATATTCGTACTATCTTTAAAACACAAAACACTCTTAGATCTTCAGTAACAAAAACAAAATCATACAATGTAAACAAAAACACCCAAAATTTATTTATAAGATCCCTTGTAAATAATATAATAAATTTTATATAGGGGAAACTTCCAGACCGTTAGCCAAACGCATTAAAGAACATAGAACATACTTTAAAAACTCACAAGAAATTGAAAATCTGTCAACACGCATTTAATAACAACCACATCATAAACTGAAATGCTTCTAGCATTGTAGCAAAGCAAACTTGTTTAAAAAACCGTAAAATAAAAAAGGGTATTTAAATAATTTAATAAAGAAAAATGTGCAGCATTGATATCTGTTAATTTAAATAATACATGCTTGATGCTAAAGTAATTTTAGGTAAACCTAAAATCAATTTAAATACTTCCCTTTTTTTGTCTTTTTGAAAATTATAAATACACCAGTCAAACAAACTTATATGCCACTTATGACTAAAAATTTAAAATATTAAAAAAACCTCTTTGATTTTTCTACATTTTTAAACCAAAATTCTTACAAATAAAGTTTTAGTTCCTATTTAATTCTTAGTGAATTTCATCTGGATGATCGTAGATAAGTTTTTTGAATTTTTTAGGTTTTTTGGGGGGTTTCCTGTTTCAGGCGATCTGCCAGTTAATAGGGGTTAATAGGCCTTAGCACACTTAGTTGGCTATATCCCGGAACTAGGACCGAAGTGGTCCCATTCTTTAGAAACTTTCCAGGCGAGTAATCCAACGAGAGCTTATAAAAATATATCTTAAGTTATATTATACAACAAATAAGTGGTCTAATCAGTATTTTGTAATTATCCTAAGAATATGTTAGTAATAAAGAAACGCATCGATAACGATATCCTATTATCATTCAAGTCTTTTCTAATTATAAAAAGCTAACTACAATTTAGAAAGTTGCAGGGCAACGGCGAGGGGGCAAGACAAGGTGTTTGTAACAAGCAAAAGAACGGAGGGTGGAGAGAAAACGCGTTTCAACGGGGAAAATAATAAACTAAAGAGAGAAAAACCCATCGGAACGGCTAAAAACAAGGAGGAAACGACCCCCCTCGCCGCGAAAAACTTATTCTTGGCCTGTCCTGGCCAATCGCATGCGGCCATTCTGCGACGTTCGGATGTTTTATTGATCGGGCCCAGGAATTCTTCTTCTTCTTCTAGACGGCGCGAAGTTAGCGGCGAGAGAAAAGAAAAGACGATTCTTTTAAAAATGGTTTGACGCGATGCGGCGTCCCTGCCTGGATCTGAGGGCCGACGTTCGCAGAAGAACGGGATACGAAGAGGTGAGGAATAGGGCAAGTGGCGTAGTGGCGTACGGAGTTGGATACAAATGTTTTTTAGCTTAGAGTTAGATTCAATTAAAATCGTCATGTATGGGGTGACAGTATCGAATATATTACCTAGTCTTTATTTTTCAATGTATGATACACCAGTAGTTATTGTTATATTCGTATTAAATTATAAGAATTATTAATAAATGTATGATACACCGTCTATTGTGTTTGATAATACATCGGTCATGAACTGCCTGTTTATTTTAAAAGTTTAAAAATAATAGGTGTTGTTAAATATGTCGAAATTATCACAAATTTAAATATGTCAAAGTTAAATGTTGCGTATTACCAAAATATTTCGTTATACATATTATTACAAACATATATAAATTTTACCCAATGGGACTTTTGCAGACAAGTAATATTAATGCCGGTAATTGTTTCATATCTATGTTTCGGCTATTTAAAGAGATTTTTATAAATGTATTTTACAGGCTCCGGTGGAGGACCTTCAAAAATAGGTTTCAATAATTTTTTATTAACAAATATATACTAATACATACTTACGGGATGAAAAAGTGAACAGGGTTGCTGGGCGGGGTTAAAACAGCAATAATCCAACAGGAGATAAAAAGTATTTTACGTTCACCCACGGAACTTTTTTTATGAAAATATAAGAAAAACTGCAAAATTGCATAATAATTCATTGTTTATTATCGTAAAGGTCATAACAGGCGCCATTATAATAATATAATATGAAATAAATTGCAATGTTGCCAAACTTTGCATCATTCACGGAACTATTAATCTATGTCTATAAAGTGTAAAGTTAAAGAGAAAATACGACTGTTTAAGAAGGACAAAGGCAATAAAATTATTAATGTCAAAAGAGCAAATCATGGGTCTTACCTAATATGTCTCCGCATTTTTACGTCTGAAATATAATTGGGGAAAATAAAAAGCCGCTTTGCTAACCAAAACTACCGATGGCGGACTAGAACTTGGGTCTTTCGAATTTGCCTAAATTATTTGTAGAAGTTATAAACAAAATTTTAACACCGTATGAGAAAACACCTATGGAATATACAGTAAAGCGCACCGTACTGCGAACATAGGAGGCTCTTGGGTGATTTTGGATGTACCCAATTCTAAAATACCAATAATAATTTTGTGGCTTGCATTTCAATTTCTGTCTTGTTTCCTCACGTGGCTCATTTTTGGTTGGGACTGGTGGAGAGTACGGTGATAAATTCAGAAGAGTTATCTGCTCAGTTTAGTTGTGTACTACATTTTTATTTTCAGTAAAAATATGCAGTGTTTATAGGCAAGTAGCAGGAGCTCATCAACCGTCTTCGATCGGATTTCTTATCAGCCATAAATTTAAAATTAGTTGCTTACGAGGCAGCAATGTTTGCTATGGTTTTAAGAACCAAATAGTTTCTTCTAATAAAATGAAAGATTTTTTTCAAATAAATAATGGAACGCAGAAGATATTTAAAAAAAAATAATGTGCATTCATAGAATAAAAAAAGAAAAAAATCTTTTTAGTTATCGAAAATGCTCAAATATACCACCTTTCTGAGCCAAACAATAACCAAGATTGTCATAAAAAAGCCTTCTGACATTTGCTAGAACGTTAAGGGTAATAATCCTAAAAGAATTCTCAATTTGTAATTGCAATTCTTGTAGATTATTAGCCCTATTCTCCTGGAAACCATAAATTTGTGATTCTACGTCACCTCAGAGAAAAAAATCGTTGGGTGAGACCATAAAGAACAATATTTCTTATAAAATTTTCATTGTAATTTTTCATTTCCATTACAGTTTTACAAAATTGCATTCGTCTAAAATGATCATCAGGGAAAATTTCATGGGTTTTTCTTACTTTATAGGATTGGTATCCATATTTTTTTTCAGCACTCTTCCCACAGATCTTTTGCTCAAATTAACCTCTTGTGCAATTGTATTAATGAAATTGTAGGATTTTCAATAACACTTGCCACTACCATAATTTCCTTCATTTTTTTTCTTCGTTGTTTTCTTCTGGTGCACTATCATGTTTATGTTTTCTTGAGTTAAACAACCAAATATCAGAAAGTTTTTAATGACTCGGTTAATAGTGAAAATCGTGGGGTAAGCCTGGTTGGAAATAAATTAATAAATAATACCCTAATTTCCCTATCAGGATTTCCACTGGTAGATACCATTTAATAATTTTAATTTTTTATTCCAGTTCGTGATCATCCATTATTAATAATAATTATTTTATTAAAAAAAAAACTTTTTAGTCGCAAATAATCGACACCGTACAACTATAGCTGTCGAGCGTTCGATAGTAAAGAATTATTTCAGGAATAAACGTATTGAATTGATCGTTTGCCGAAAATTATTGATCGATAAGCCATGCGTGCGGCGTTTTTAGGTACATCCAAAATCGTCCAGGATCGTCCTATGTTCGCAGTGCTCTGCGCCTTACTGTATAATTACACTTAAAAAAAAAAATATAAATTTTACCATATTAAAAATCATAAAAAATGTGTCAATAATTTCTATGTTCTGGTTAGCTAAGCGGCTGTTTATTTTTCCCAATTATATTTATATATTTGTTAAAAAAATTATTAAAATATGTTTTTAAAGCTTTTCCACCGAATTATTATTATATTGTCCCCATATAAGAAGCCTGTAAAAGAAATTTTTAAAAATCTTTTAAAATAGCCGAAACAGCTATATGAAACAATTACCTTAATGCTCTTATTATTTACAATTATAAACTTTTGTTAAATGTCTAAGTATTTGATAATGAGTAATAGGTTGGTGGTTTTGTAGTTTTAAAATAAATGATTTTCTTGATGCTACCAACACTAATTTGTAAGGTTTGACATGTTAAAGACAATTGGTCAATGTTAGTTCGTGCTGTCAAAGTTTTCAGACCTTTCGAGTGGGGAAAATTTTCGACTGTTGTAGGGCCTTCTTTAAAATAATAAATTACCTACCTAGGGTAGATTCTCGATGTTGTGCTTGAAATCTTTCAAAATGTCACTAGTTTTGGCATCTAAATTGTTAAGAAATCTTACTTTTAGGAGTTGGGAGCGCAACGAAAACATGAACTGTCTGCTCTGTCATTTTGACAGTTGTTAAACAAAAATAATTGAAGTGATTATCACATTAGCACGCCTTCTATATTCCCAATCTTAAGAATAGTAAGTAAAACGGGATTGTCGTTAGGGTCATTCAACCTGTTCTAAAAATAAAATTTCGAGTTATAGTCTGGGAGGCCACCGCAAAAAAGCTGGCCAGTAAGAGATACGCATGAAACATTTTTTTGTCTTACTATGAACTATAGCCAATTCAAAGCCGCACTGCTGCCTCACCCCAGAGGTTTTAAATTGCTTTTTTTACCTAAAATAAATCGTTAAAAATAGTTTTTTTTTAATATAACTCGAAAACTATTGAAACAAGTATTAGTCCAGTAACTGAAGACCTGAAAGTACTCAAAGCTGTAAATAAATCTGTACAGTTTTCATTTGTAGCGCAATTCTTAGGTCTTTGCGAATGCTTTCAAGTAAGAAAAAGTTTATTACGATTCCGACATGGGAACCCGCTGAAAATGCCCCCCCAAAGTCCCAAAAATGAGTTTCCAGGGAATATATGCGAATTAGAGAATGTTTGTTTAGACAAAAAAATGAAGACCACCTTGAAATATACACAAATGGTTCCCACTATTTTTTCCGCAACACCAATATTTTTCGCAAAAACGGACCCCGAAAAATCCATAACATTCCAAACTGGATAGATAGACCTAAACGGCTAAAAAGTGCAGATGGCCAAACATTTTTTTTATCAAAACGCAAGAAAGATGGTAAAGGAAATTTTCTGGGATTATTGAACACTTGCTAAGGTCTCATTATAAAAAAGAAATGTTAATAACAAACCATTTTTTCAAAAAATATTAATAAATTAATGAAATACTATCAAAAAATTGTGTAAAAAAATTGTTCGCTTTTTTGAATATTCTAGAAAAATCAGAATGGACCCAAACTCATATGCAATGATAGGTATGGGTTTTCCCATTCCAATGAATTTTGAATGATTAAAAAATGTACATTACTGCCCGAGTAATGGCACAATTCGTCCACCCGCTTATAAGTGAATCCATGAATATGGCGGCATTCTAGCGGTAGAGCGGCAGCTGAAATGAGGGGACTTTTGGGTCCCGTTATCTCAAAAACTATCGATTTTTCAAAAAAATTATAAAAAACATTTTTGTAGATTACAAGGCAATCTTCATTTTTTTGTCTTAACAAAAGTTCTCCAGTTTGCATATTTTGGCAGATATTGGCGGGAAACCCATTTTTTAGGCCTTGAGGAGCGATTTTCAGCCCTTTCCCACCTGTAAATATAGATAAACTTTTTTTTGCTCGAAAGCACCCTCAAAGATCCCAGAATTGCGCCGCAAGGGAAAACTGTACAAATTTATTTACTGTTCTGTCTCTTCATTTACTGGACTGTATAATCAAAATTAAAAGTCTCATAAAACTACGTATTTTTTTAGTAAAGATTTTTGTGGTCCTTTTAATTTTTAAAAATTAACTTTTTAAATTTAAAATAAAAACGCAAATATCTCAAAAACTAAAAGGGTTATGAAAAAAAAATAAATGAAACAAAAAATATGCTTCTTGATAAGCTCTATGAATAAGATTATATTCACATTTTTAATAAAATAAGTAAAAAAGAAATAATATAATAATAACAATATTTTTTGGTACAAGTATGTACACCAACTTCGATTTATCTAAAAATTGATTTAAAATGTTTTATTTATCGAATGCAACTAATAACCATGTGCATCGATGCAATAAGGAAAAACATAGTGACAAGGTTATATTATTTTTTTTTTTTTTTGGTTCAATATTTAATATTTTATTTAATCTTTTTGGTCCAATCACTATACCCATTTCGATCGACTTAAAACTCTAACTTAAAGAAAATTAAAAAAAAAATAAGTGCCTCCTCTATCTTGGTGTTATATACCTGGCAAGAAGTTTATCATTTCTCGATCTCTCATGCTACTATGTGGATAGCTTATCGTTTAAATATTTTTATTATCGATTTAAATAATAATATTAATAATTTATAAAAAGAGTTACTCGTTCAGAATGCCCTGAAGAAAATTTTAATCATATTTTTAACATCAAAAAATTTTTTTACAGTTTTTTTTTTCGTTAAACTTTTAAAACATGTCTTTTGTTAAGCTATCAACTTCTTTTAGGCTTACAGTCAAATAATACAAATATTAGCAACATAGGACATAGAGAAATAGCAAGAGTTCTGCTAGGTATTTAGCACCGACATAGACTTTGCTCATTTTTTTTTTTCTAGTTGAATTTATGTTGAGACTTTAATTTAATTATATTTTAAAGTAGTAAATAAGGTAAATACAGTTATTTAAATGAGAAGGGGTTTAAACCTAGAGGAAGTAGATAGCTCACTAAGAGAAATGTTTTAAAAGTCTAACGCTAAATAAACTAAAAAAAAATTTTTTCGACGTTAAAAATATGATTAAAGTTTTCTTAAGATCATTCTGAACAAGTAACTGTTTGTATAAATTATAATTAATATTATTTAAATCAATATAACAAATATTTAAAGGATGAGCTATATAATAGTAGCATAGGAGATCGAGAAATATTAAGCGTCCCGCCAGGTATATAACACCCAGATAGAGAGGGAATTTTTTTTCAATGAAATAGAGTTTTAATATTCTTTTAGTTAAAGTTTCAACATATTACAACTTGATAATTCTATAATTAAAATTAATCAAATAGTTTTTGAAACTAAAATAAATATTTGCAAAAAAACATGCACTAGATATACACCTAACTTAATTAAAATAATATGTTTAACAAAATATTTTTATATAATATATTTTTTTAGTTTATTTTGATTCGGACACAACTTGTATTTATGTACAAGCTACATGCATAAATATATATATATATTTTTAAATGCTATTTTTAAAAAATTTACCCGTTTTGTTATTCATTTTATTCGTATGTATTTTTTTTATTGAGGTAAAACAAAAAATTCCAAAATAAAATATTAAATGATAAAAACTCTCGTGCAGAACGAGGAAAAAAAAAAATTTGGGGTAAAAACGGCATTCATAAATATTTGCATGGACGGGAGCTTTTAATTAAAAAGTTTTAATACTAATTAAAAGGTGTAACTTTTGTAATATAAATAAAGCGTCCTTTTAAATGTTTCCCAGAGTTTTATGTCAGTGAGTTGTTAGATGTAGAGCTTATAGCTTAAGCCCAGGATATCTCTTATTTAAGCTTTGCGGAGAAAATACTGCTCTTTTTATTAGCATAACTTTTTAACAAACTCTTTAATAAAATGGGCATATTATATTAAAATCTACACAAAAAAAATTTAGACTTTCTTCTAGTCTACACATCTCGCACATCCTGTAACATTGGGACTATTAACTTTGTTTACCTTCTCTTAGCTTACTTTTTTTATTGACATTTCTTTAGAATATATTTTAAGCCACAATCATCTTTTATTGCGCAATCTGCTTCTTTTTCTTTATAATGTATGAAAGTGAAGCTTGCAGCCTGCAAATGCCTGTTTATAACAATGACCTTAAATCATTTACTATTAAAATATCTTTTAGCAAACTGCACACACCTAAAAAAGTTTTTTACCAAAGTTTAGGATCTTATGTACTAAACTTTGCCAAAAAAAAAGTGTCCAGAAAAAAAAACTAGGAATGCTAGTCACAATTCTTAAAACTATGATGCTCAGAATATCAAAATGGTTATAGGCCCAGTAGTCTAATCGAGAAGTGTGTTTTCTGCAAAAAATAATTAAAAGGCTTCAAAGAATATGACCGATAGCTCATACGACGTAGAATGCAAATCTAGGAAAGGCGTGTTAGGGATTTGTTCTGCAAATAAAAATTCTGTTGTTAACCAAAAAAAAATTTTAAAAAAAAAAATATTTTGATGTTTGATAATAACTTAAAAAAACCTTAGAGATAGCGAAAATTGCAAGAAGATTTTTAAAGAAGAGGAAATTTCCCCCTTAAAAACCTTTTAAAACCCCGGGTTTTATCTCCCATTTTTTTTAATTTTTTAATTTTAATGCTGAAAATGGGCTCCCAAAAAACATTTTTGGTTTTTGGGGTTTTTTTTTGGGGGTTAAATATCAATTAAAAATTTAAAAAAAAAATGGTGTATTTAGAACACTTCAAGGAATTTATTCCCGTAGAAAATTTAACTTAAAGTATTTTTTTAACAAGTTGGACAATTGTTAATTAACAAAGTTGTTTCGAACTTTGTCTTAATTGTACAGGGTTATTCATTTTAAAGTAAACAGGGCTTTATTTTTGAACTTCCCTGTACTTAATAAAAAAACAAATATAGCCATTTCGTGTATTTTTTCGTAGAATTCAATAATCTAATCAGAAAAACATTTGAAACAAAAAAAAAAAGGGGGTTGGAGTACGAGAGACGAATTTTTTTTAATGGATTACCGCGTAAATTTTTATATCAATGGATAGAGATTTTCAAGAAAAATTCGGTGATATAGGGGTTGGGATTTATTTTCTGTGGTTCTGCTGCAATTGTCTAAAAGCTGCATGATACTATAAGGATAGTTTCACCTGAAAAAACCTGGGTGCCACAGGTCACAGTGCTTATTTGTCAAAGTCAAGAATTTCAAAAAAAAAAGTTTATTACTTTTTGGAGTAGTTTTATAATGAGGTTTTCATTAGAAGAACGGCTTTAAATTATATTATATGCTAAAAATGATATGATATATCTATTTCTACACCAAGTAGCAAAATTACAATAAACGGAAAAAAAAAATTAAAAAAACAATAAGAGGTAAAATATGGTGCTAATAAGAACACTTATAACAAAAAAAAAATAATATTACTAATAATTTAAATGTTCTACATGACCCCCCTTATTTTCGAAACATAATCTATAACCTCTGCTTAGCCTTTTTAAGCTCGCTGATATTATTTGAGAATCTTGGTTTTTTTGGTTAATTGGTGGCCATCTAATAGTGCCATAACGTCCAACCACTGATTGTATCGGCGATTGAATCGACAACTTGACGAACAAAATGGGGGCGCTCTGTTCCCTTTTTGCCAAAATTTTCTTGCGATACGTTTGAGTGGCAATTCTTCTAAAATGTCCTCAATATCGTTTTCAAGAAGATTAAGATATCTTTCTCCAGTAAAGGAACCCTCATAGAACGTAGCCCTCCGTCCAAGGAATCATTTGAAACAGGATAGGATCGTTATCTTTTTCATAATTAAAATTTGGGAAACAAAAACAAATTCCTTTTGTTCACGTGTTAA